>VMDR010016286.1:0-21331 GCA_007922815.1 Macrotus californicus | reverse complement strand
GTGAAAAAATTTTTTAAAAACTTCTTCAAAGTATTAAAAAACAAAATTAGTTATTAATGAAGTCCTAGAATGTAAGAATGTTTTCCTCCTATCAATATATCAATATATATATCAATATATCAATATATCTTTTAGTAGCTGCAGGATAAACACCCCCAAATGACTGGACCTAGGACAGGATTTGTGATCCCTGAGTTCAAGCTCACTATGAGAATCAAATCCATATTCTGTCAGGGTTTTTTAAAGAAATTCTTTTGACATCCTCCGAATGTACCTTGTGTTTTCTATACATATTAGATTACGTTGCTTTGAAAATCCAATCTACCCCAACTCCATGAAGGGAAACAAATTCTAGGTTTTGCCTTTGCTTGAGCAAACATAGGACCAGAAGAACATGGTAGGACAACACCACAACCAAGTTAAAGAAACCTTACGGAATGGGGTGATTTGGGGGTAGAATGGGGTCCACCTACCTGGCTCTAAGCCCCGGAGGGTCTAGAGTGTGTTTTACCAAGGATGGCAGCATTTTAAAACAGACAAACATTGCATTATTTGGAATAAGTTCCATTCCTCACACAAAAGTACACTTGCATTAAAAACCGAACGCGTGTTATCTGCAAAAATTCAGAAAATGCATGCTAGATATCAGTATTTCCTATAGTACGGAGTAACACACTATTGAGCCAAGATTATCACACTCTTTAATGAATAATAAGCTTTTTCCCTTTCACAGTATAAACAAGGTCTGTTTCCCCAACTACTTTTGTACAAAATGTACACACTATTCTTCCATCATAAAAGTAATGTTGAAGCTCAGCTAAAAGATTGCAGATAGTACTTACTATAGTTACTCTGTATATATATATTTTTAATGACATTTGTCTCATGTATGTGAAATAGCTTTTCTGTGGTATAGCTACTTTTAAGATAATGCAAATGACAAATTATTTTAGATTTTTAAAATTAAAGCTATTGGGGTGACATCAGTCAATAAGATCAGATAGATTTTAAGTGTAGATTTCTATGACACAAGATCTGTATGTTGCATTGTGTGCCCACCACCCAAAGACAAATCATCTTCCATCACCATAGATTTGGCCCCCGTTACCCCTTACTGCCCCCCACCTGCTTCCCTCTGGTAACCACCATACTCTTTCTGTGTCTGTGAGTTTCGGTTTTATATCCCACATATGAGTGAAATATGGTTCTCGGCTTTTTCTGACTAATTTCGTTTAGCATAATATTCTCAAGGTCCATCCATGTTATTGAATTTAAAATTAAACTATCTAGAAATTTCCTACCATTGTCCCAATAATGTAAAATAAATTCTCATTAATCATATACTTATAAGTTACATACCTATAACTTACATAAATTTATATTACAAGTTATAGGCTTAAAAATGTTAAGTATACATTCTTAAATTAATCTTAAATATAAATTCTCAAGATAAATTTATTAACATTTCAGTGCTTCACATTTTTTAAAATTGATTTTAAAGAGAAAGAAGAAGGGGAAGGATGAAGTAAGGGAGAGAGAGAGAGAAAATGATCAATTTGTTGTTCCACTTATTTATGCATTCATTGGTTGACTCTCATATGTACCCTGACTGGGGATTGAACCTGCAATCTTGATGTATCAGGATGATGCTCTAACCAACTGAGCTACCCAGCCAGCACAGTGCTTCACATCTTCAAATTTGTCCAATATTCCAGTGGAAGCAACAGAATTGTGGTTCAGTTCTTAGGTAAAATTTGCTGAAACTTTTTAAGATACTCATATAATTGTTAAAACCATTTGTTCTGAGGTGAGACAAACAGTAAATCTGAAAGACTGGATCAAATTTCTCTTGTTTACCTTAAAGGTTACCTATAAAAATTTAATTTAAATATTTGATTTTTAAAAATATAACATCAGCATGAAATTTGGGGTAAATATTTTCCCTGGAAACATATGAGGTCTGTCCAGAAGGCATCCAGCCATGTTACATGAAAAATAGACACATTTATTAAAGAAGATATAAGATACAAGAAACAGCCCTGGCTGGTGTTGCTCAGTGGATTGAGCATGGGCCTGAGAACCAAAAGGTTGCTGGTTCGATTCCCAGTCAGGGCACATGCCTGGGTTGCAGGCCAGGACCCCAGTATGGGGGCGTGAGAGGCAACCACACAGTGATAAAAAGAAAAAAAAGATACAAGAAACATTGTACATAGATAGGACAGTGACTCCTCAGTCCCTTTCAAAGTAGACACCTTGGGACCTCACACAGTTCTCCCAGTCACCATCAGCTGCCCTGTTGTGTTTTCCTGAATCTCACTGATGGTCTGAAATCTTCCCTTTCAAAGGGGATTTTAGTTTTGGGAAAAGTCAGAAGTCACAGGGTGCCAAATCTGGGCTCTAAGGAGGCTGAGTCACCTGGGTGATCTGATGTTTTGCCAAAAAACTCTGCACAGATGTGATGCATGAGCGGGCATGTTGTTGTGATGAAGCTGCCAATCACCAGTTGCCCAGAGCTGCAGCCTTCTGAATTATCCGAATAGTTTCCACAGAGGAATGTTGAAGCTTAACGCAAAATTTGATGCTGATTCATTGCTCTACTTGCTTAGCCATTTTGAATGTGACAGCCACAAGTACACATGCTCCCTTAGTGGTGTGTACCACCCCCACTGACTAGTACAGTGAAGTCGTCATTGTTCACGCATGAACATTCCAGTCCACTCTCCTTGGCTGCCAGGTTACATTGATGTCACACAAACTGTTCTCATTATATAAATAAAGGCTGGATTTTCTCCATACAGATCTCATATGAAACAGAATTCTTCCTTCCGAAGAAAGAGAAATTCTTATTTTTTTTAATCCTCACCTGAGGACATGTTTATTGATTTTAGAGACAAGGAAAGGGAGGGAGAGCAAGAGAGGGGGAAAAAAACCCATCAATGTGAGAGAGAAACACTGATTGCTTGCCTCTCAAACACACCCTGACCAAGGACCAAACCTGCAACCCAGGTATGTGCCAGGAATCAAACCCGTGACCTTTCGTTTTATGGGACGATGCTCTAACCAACTGAGCCACACTAGTGGGGCAGAAAAGTTCATTCTTTTTTTTTTCCAAAACCTTCACTCAATATATTTCTTTAAGAAGGAAAATTTTATGTCTGGGAAATGGGGTACTGAATATGCTCAAAACTAAAAAATATTAGCTAGAAAGTACTTAACATAAAAATTACAAAAATAGAAGACATCAATCAAATATATTCTATACCAATCATACACTACTTTTCTATGATATAAAATATACTTACAGAACTTTAGTATCAGCATAAAATAATTATATAGTATTGGAATGTGGAGGAACCTGGTTATTCAACCTCGTCTTTGATTGAGTTCTATGTAAATAGAATTTTACTAGTAAGAACTATTTTTGGTATAAAAAGTAATCAGATCCAAGTGTTTAGGGATAACCTGAGATGTTAGAAAAGAGATATATACAATCCAAACAAGTTCCTTAAATAGCCTTGATAATTAAATGGCCTTAAAATATTAGAAATAATAACAATTACGAAATGTCATCTAACCACTGTTATTGGTATTTACCAAAGTATCGAAGTGAAACTACTAGAGAAGTAATACTTTCAGGCTAGAACGAGGAAAAAAGGTTTGGACAAAGTTTAAAGTACTTATTGATCATTAAGAAACAAGGGGGTCTATGGAACAGTAATGGTTTCAGATGGAACACATAACTACAGGTAAGTAGAGTATTTTATCGGCAGGCAATTCACTGCATTTAAGGAAAAATATTGTCACTTTCAATAGCCTTGATTTCTTATTTCTCTGAGGGCCTTTCAAGTCGGCTGGCCTCCTTTAGGTGAAGGAAGGTGAAGGCTGACTTCAGTGTACCATCGCCACTCTGCTGTGAATAGCAAAGGAAGGCGAACCACAGAAAACAGTAGACTCCAGTGTAGGCCGTTCTCCACTGAATGGGAACAAGGCTAAAGTTGGTCAGCTGTAACAGAAAGGGAGAGTATGTTAGGGCTCCATATAAATCAAAGCCAGGAGCTAGCACTCTGAGTGGATTCAAACACACCCGTACAGGGAGCATTTGAGGTCTTGCCCCCAGGCATATGTCGTCAGTTTGGCTCAAATAAACTCTTATAAAAAAATTTTTTTTAAAACTCACCTGTACAAAAGGCCAGTACATCAGACCACTCTGGAATTTAAAAAAAAAAAACAAAAAACTTTATTAGAATGCCTTTTAATCACACACACAAAAAGTCCCACAAGTCATTCTATGAAAGATTAAGAAACACCAGGCAGACAGAATTTGGAGGTGATATTATACGTCAGACTAAACCAATTAAATTAAGGTCTTTTGAGTAGAAGAGGGTGGGAAGTTGCAGAAAAAGCTGTTAGGTACAAGATATTTATATTAGTTATAGTCACAGATCCAGAACGAAAAGTCTACCAGAATCGGTATCAATTCTCTTAGGCAACTGCTTTCAAAATAACAACACATATTTATATACTGCAATTTTCCTGGTAGCCCAAGCAAATGATACAGGAATATATTTATGAAAGGATCATCAATAAATTTTTAAAACCATACCAGACCATTCTTTATGGAATGATTTGCTAATAATATACTTTACTATTTCATGCTATAAAAAAGTTTGGTTGACATTTTTGTTTTTTACAAAATATTTCAAGGTAGACTTATTTTAACAGGATTTAACCTGTCCATTCTGATTAAAAAAAAAGCATGATTATGGGTTTTTCAAAGATATAGGTCTTGGTATGTAAATTATATCTAAAAAAAGGCTAGAGGTTTTTTTTAAAAAGTCCTTAAAAGTAGTATTACACTAATAATATAAAGGTGGTATTATTTTCTCTTCTATTTTACTACTTTTTATTTCCTAAAGTTTCTACAATAAACCACTGCAATAAAAGCTATTTAAAATAGGCCCTGATCAGGTCACTCAGTTGGTTAGAGCATCATCCCTGTACACCAGTTAAGGGTTCGATCCCCGCTCAGAGCACATACAAGAATCAGCAAATGAGCCGTGGCTGGTGTGCCTCAGTGGATTGAGCGCCGGCCTGCGAACCTAAGGGTCGCTGGTTTGATTCCTGGTCAGGGCACATGCCTGGGTTGCAGGCCAGGTCCCCAGTGGGGGCACGTGAGAGACAACCACACATTGATGTTTCTCTCCCTCTCTTTCCCTCTCCCTTTCCCTATGTCTAAAAATAAATAAATAAAATCTTTAAAAAAAAATCAACAAATGAATGCACAAATAAATGAAACAACAAGCTGATGGTTCTCTCTCTAAAATCAATACACTAAAAAAATATCTGTTTAAAATATATATTCATTTAACAATTCACTACTTTAGCAGAAAGGACCAGAAGAGTAAACTCATCCAAACCTGGCTTTACTTCTCACAGCAACTGTGTTCTTTCAGGACTGATGTCATCCAGTGCACAGAGCTTGGCCTCCCCATCCCCCACTAAGAGGGAGAAGGACCTCTCAGAGAAATGGCCGGTTGCAGGGCTGGGGCAGGTGGGTAAAGATGAAAGATGAGCTGGGACATCTTGTTATGAAAGTAAGGAGGTGATTTTTTTTTAAATGGTGATGTCAGAAGAACATAGGAGCCAGCTTGAAGGGATTCTCACTGGTCAAATCTGGAACACTTAAGCACCAAAAATAATTACAGTAATGAATTGTAAGCCGTTAAAAAAATAAGAGTCCATACTGCTAATAAAGAGAGAAATAAGTGAATAAACAACTGAGAGAGAACAGCGGGCATTTGTTTGCAGGAGACCGCCGAGCACCACCCGGGAAATGTGGGACCGGTGCTGGAGCTGGAAGCATCATTTGGCAACCATCTCCACAGCCAAGACTGGTTCAGGCAGAACTGCCAGTGGGTGCCAAAGACGGGGGTAGGGTGCATATCCTTACGAGGAAGAGGATATGTATTCACAGGGTCTTAAAGTGCCTCCCTACGGATTGCGTATTGGTTTCAGGAGGAAAAATGGGAAGTAGGCAGTAGAGTAATCAGACACCTTGACCTGGCAACCAAAATTAACATCTCCAGCCAGGGACAAAAGGACATCGGCACCTTCTGCTATGATATCCTTGAGGAGGACACATCACCACAGATGGCATCTTCCAGCCAGGAATGTACAATATCACCTGCATCTAATGGTGAGGAAACGATACACAAACCCCGCAAAAAGCAAATGCTTCATTTGGTTTCTTTTTTAAAGAGAGGAGAACTATATTCTTCAAAAATATCAGTGTTGTAATAGATTCTAGGAGGGCTAATAAAATGTTCCCAATTCCTGGGGACTAAAGAGACGTAAGAACTAAATGCACTACCTGATCCTAGACTGGATCCTGTACTGGAAGGAAAAGAAATGTTACAAAGGCCATTAGACGGTCAGTTGACAAAAATGGGATATGGATGGGAGATGATATAAAAGGATTATTGTCATTGTTAAATGTATTGAAGTCGGTAACTGTGCTGTGCTTTTGAGGACATCTTTTAAACAAACAGATTTTTTTTGAGAGGGGAAGGGAGGGAGAAAGAGAGAAAGAGAAACACTGATGTGAGAAAGAAACATCGATAGGCTGCTTCTCAGGAACCAAACCTGTACCAGGCACGTGCCCTGACAAGGAATCGAACCAGTGACCCTTTACTGTGCAGGATGATGCCCAACCAACTGAGCCACACCAGTCAGGGCTGAACATCTTTATTCTTGGAAAATAGATACTGGATTATCTGGGGTAAATAGTAATTCTATGTGTAAACTCAAACAGTTCAGAAAAACAGACAGAATGACGGATGGATAGAGCAAGCAAATAATAAATGGGGCAAAATGTTCATAGGTGAATTTGAATGAAGGGTAGATGGATGTTTTTTCACATAAATAAGTGATTACTACATCTGTGAGAAGTTCAACAAGGCAGTTCTGAGGGTTAGAAGACTTTATAATGGATATAAGTAGTCAGAGAAGGCTTCCTTAGACCCTGGCCTGATGGCTCAGTTGGCTAGAGAGTTGTCCCACACACCAAAAGGTTGCAGGTTCCATCCCCAGTTGAGGCGTGCACCATAGGCAACCAATTGATGTTTCTCTGTGTCTCTCTTTCATTCTCTCTCCATTCCTCTCTCTCTAAAACCAATGGACATATCCTTGGATGAGGATTACTTTTTTTTTTAAAAAAAAGGCTTTCTTAGGAAATGATGTATAAACTGAGGTAAGAAAGAAGGGGAGGTGTGCGTCTGGGGAAAGGCTGGGTTGGAAAGAGGCTGCCATGTTCCAGGAAATGAAAGAATTCAAGAGCAGTTAAGGCATGCAGAGGGGAGAGGTAGGCATGAGATGAGGCTGGGTTAAGGGCCTATGGGTGGACAGAACTATCTCTCAGAGGACAAGTTCCTGGACCCCTGGGGTGGCCTCTCAGACGTAAATATTTTAAGGAGTGTTTTGCATGGAGTGTCAGAGCAAGCGAAGGTGGTGTTGACTTCCCCATCAAATATTTGAGGGGCAAGTTCTCTTTTTACAGGCTGGTCTCTTCCTCCAGATGGTGAACTCCTGCCAGGCAGGAGTTCAAGTTCATTTCCAAATCCTCAGCTCTGTTACAGTGTTGGTGTTGGCACATAGTAGATGCTGTCAAAGATTCACACCAGATTCCACAGAGAAGACAGGAAAAGGCCCAAGGGGTGCAGATCTGGACAAGGTGCACGGGAGGCTCCGCATTTCTGTCAGTGCCATGGGTAGAACCTCTGGGACGAGGTGTCAAAGGAGGACCAGAGACCCTGGTGACTGGAACTGAGCTCCTCCCTCTTCAGGGAGACTGAGCTCTCCATGTGCAGACATGACCTGGCTCACCATTCAGGCCACCCATATGTGTATTCTTTAAACTGTTCTTGTTACTTTTCTGTAATTTTGAAATCATTCCATGTTAAAGTTTTAAAAAATATATATATAAGAAAATATTGTAATATCATATATTTCTAAGAGAGAGTATATCTGAACCACCATGGTACAGCTAGTAAAAGGAGAACTTGCTTGCTATCTGTGCAAAATAAATAAATAAATAAATAAATAAATAAACCAAGAAGGTCAAGCACTGTTTATGTGTAAATAACAAATAAACTAGGGATGTCCTACACACCTTCACCAGAAAAGCCTGGATTGGACAGGGGAATAATTCCTTAGCAACAAAGACCCAGTTCTACCTACTCTCATATCCCCTGGGCCATGAGAGTCTTTTGTGACAGATTCCTTTAGGGTGCTTCTTTCTTCTGTGCTCTTAGTTTCACTGATCAAACTTCAATCGAAACCTAGTTTCAACTCAGTTTCTTTCATAGGTAATACCTCTGCTCTGAGCTCTCCTCTGTGCATCTGGAAATCTCCCATTTGAGTACCCCAAAAGCATCTGGAATTCAGTATTTCCTGTACTGAACTCAGCTATCTTGTTTCTCAAACTGGCTCACTGTCCTCTACATCCTACCTCAAGTTACTGAAGTCCCGTGGGTCATCCTAGATATGTTCTTGCCCATAATCCCAATTTCCAATTATCCAGACCTACCAATTTTACCTCCTAAATATTTCTCATATTATTCCTGTTCCCACTCCTTCCTTATTTCTCATGTGGACTTGGTTACAATAGTTCCCTGACTTGGTTCTTCTTGCCATTACTATTACCAGAGTTCAAGATCTTTGGCATGGTATTGAACACGCAAAAAAGGTCACCTGCACGTCTTCATCAAGGGAGGGGAATCTGAAACGTCTGCAAATCCCTGCTGCCTACAGTCCCTTTCTGTCACAATTCTGCTTGTTTGCTCTTTTTATAAATGTTTGATGTACGTATCTCCATGGATCTACAACTTGTTCCTTTTTCCAAAATAAAGCAGAACAAAGTCACATTTGGGTGTCGCCAGGGGCGCAAGAGTTCTGTATACTCTTTGAGCATAGGAGCTCGGGGGAAAGCACGTGGCTTCGTCCTTCCCTGTCATCTGCCTTCCAGCCATCAAGTGGATGATGCTGGTTCTGGGGCTAGGTATCATTCACTAGAAGATGCTAGAAGCAGCGCAGGCAATTGCTCAGTCCGGCTTGGCACTGCTCCTTATAGGGAATTAAGTAGGTGTGAAGTCCTAGGCCAGTTTGTATATATTCCGTAATCCTGAAAAATGACCTAATTGTAATTAATAGAATGAAACGTCCTAGGCCAGAGGTGGAAAGCATCCGTTTTGCTAAGTCTTAAGAACCCTGCCCAACAACTCTTCATTGAATTAATTAATAAATATTTGTCAGACTGGATTGTGTATCTTTGTACTGAGCAAACAGTACAAGAAGTGACTTGCTTCAAGCCTAGACATAACCATAGGGAATATCATCTTTCTCTGTAAACACCTTTATAATGTTAAGAAGGTTCCTTTCACAGGGACTCAGCAGAATGCAATCTGGTAACCTTGACTCTGAATCTGGGAATGATCCCATCCGCATTCTATCCTTCTTGCAATAACCTCTTTGGTTCTGAAGCTCACTAAATTATAATCACTAACAGCAGTAAATATAAGGGCATCAGAAATCACTGAGAACACTGACTACAGTTCAGAGACACTCACATATAGACCCTCTTCAAGTTTCTTTTTAGTTAGCTATCAAAACATAAGATCTTGCTGTCAAAATAGTGAATCCTTGCATCAACCAACAGTAGTCCTAGTTTAAGAATATCTTTGTTAGAATGTATATAATGTGTAAAATGTACAAAAACATCTTGGCTGCATTTTCAAAAGTCTGTCTTACCTTATATGTATTCCAGAATTTCTGTTTCAGGTCCAAAAATATGTCATCCTTTCCCTGGAGGATACTCATACCTATTTGCAAAAACACATGCCAAAAGAATTTTAAAAGATTCAGTAGGAAGAATACTGTGTAACAGTTCAAGTTTCCTATTTCAATATGTAAAGTAACCACTACTATCCCTCACTACAATATATGTCTCTTCTGAGTCAACAGAGAAAACAGAATATAACATCCATTCTAACTAGATAATTTTTTTTTTAATCCTCATCTGAGGCTATGTCTTACTGCTTTTAGAGAGAGAGAGGAATGGGGAGAGAGAAACATTGATGTGAGAGAGAGACATCAATCGGTTGCCTCCCGTACACAACCCAACCAGGGATCAAATCAGAAACATGTGCCCTGACCAGGAATCAAACCTTCAGCCTTTCAGTTGTAGGATGACACTCCAACCGGCTGAGCTACCCAGGGCTAGAACCAGATAAATTTTTAAAGGAATGATAAACATTAAGTGAGAATAGAAGCGTATAAAAGTTATAGGGGTTACCCGGGCCAGTGTGGCTCAGTTGATTGGAGAGTCATCCCATAACCGAAAGGCTGCGGGTTCAATTCCTGGTCAGGGCCCATACCTGGGTTGCAGGTTCCATCCCCGACCTGGGAGCATACTGGAAGCAACCAATTGATGCATCTCTCTCACATCGATGTTTCTCTCTCTGCTTTCCTATCTCCTCTCCTCTCTCTCTAAAAGCAAGGGAAAAAATGTCCTTGGTTGAGAATGAAAGAAAAAAAATTATAGGAGACTGATTTTTTAAAAACTAATTCACAAAAACAGCAGTGTTAGGATAGTGAGACTATTGGTGACTTTCCTTCTCTCCATCTCAAACTTTCTGTGAAATGCTTAAAATTTTTAAAACTTAATTACCTTTTCATTAAAAAAAAAAAAGGCTGACAGACCCTGGGTATTCTGACAAGAAGCTTTTTAATAATAATTGGAAAGCAAAACACCAATCAGCCTTCCTAAAAATTTTTTACAAAATTTTATGTTCGACAACCCTGAAAATAAATTCAGGGAGCAAGGACAAAACCCTCCTGTTTTAGGAAGGGTGCAAAAATGAGTGATTTAAAAATTCTCCCCCAGCCCTGGCTGGGTGGCTCAGTTGGTTGGAGCATCATTCAATACACCCAAAGGTTGCGGGTGTAATTCCCGGTCAGAGCACATACGTAGGTTGTGTGTTTGATCCCCGGTTGGGACACATAGGGGAAGCAACCAATCGATATTTCTCTCTCACACCTATGTTTCTCTCTCTTCTCTCTCTGTCTCAAATCAATAAACATATTCTTGTGTGAGGATTAAAAAAAATTCCCCCAACTCCTATTAGGAGGAAGGGGAAATAAAATCTTTTTAGTCTTTGCAGGGGGTTCTTACAACAGGACTCTCAGAAGACCCAGCAAGAATATTGGTAAGACCTCTTCCACTTAGCCAGCACTAATGAAGTGCTAAGGGCTTTATGTGCATTATTTCCTCTGACCCTCCTAACCATCAGCGTGAGGATGGCAGGGATTCTGAGCAGGAAAAGAGCTCTGGGAGCTTAACAGTGGTCCAGACCAACCCAGGTGTGAATTCCGAGCCAGACCTCTTAATCACCACTTAAGTTCCCAATGCACAACAGACCATTAGAGGCAGGCAGTTTCCAAGTCGGAAGTGCCTCCACCAGGTCCCACCTTCCCCCTTCCTTTTAAAAGGAGGACAGGGAAACTGGACCAGAAATCTGAAAAGCAAAACAAAGAAGCGAGTAGGCAGGACTCTATTTCAGGAGTCTCGGGCCTGAACCATAGGCCTCCCCAAGCCCTATTACTGAAGCATCTCTCGGTTCCAGGCATACTGACAACATTCACTGAGACTGAGAACATGGCATGAATTATGTCGTCTTGAGACAAGTCACTCAAACCCCTTTGAGCCTCCGTCTCCTCATCTGTAACATGGGAATAACAAGAATACCTGCCTCACTGGGTAGTTTGAGGATAAAATGGGAATCTGAGCCCCAAACTTCCATCCCTTGGCTCCCAACCCCTTCACCAGGGTACAAGGCTACTGGGAACAGGCCAAAAGAATCAGTCTGCGAATCTGACAAGGCAGTCACGCCCTGGGAACAGACACACGTCTGACAAACCCTGCTCTCAGGTTCTCCATTCCCCTGACCTCAGTGACGCTGTGGGCCATGTGGCTGGCTGAGATGACATCAAGCAGTCCTGTCTTTCAAGTTTTCTGTGGGGTTTGTGAGAAAAGGAACAGAATCTGCCCCCATCCCCCCAAAAGACCTATGGGGCTATACAAAGAGGCTTCTACAAGGAGGTGACTTGACCATCTAAACCGAGTTTAGAAGGCACCTATAGCCACTGACAAGAAGACCCTCTTGGGGTGATCTGTGATCCCCAATGCCAAGGCCAGGCCCCTCTGGATTTTCTTAGAGTATGGGTCTCCTTCCCCAGCCTGTTTCCTTCCAGGCTGTGGAAATTGAAGCTGGAAGCCACAGAGCTCTTTCCATTATCTTTGGTGTTTAGGGCCCTGAGCAAGATTCCCCAGGTGAGACCCTCAGACCATGAGTTTTCCAAGGAGGAGGTTCCCAGGACACTCACAGATATAGAGTCCTCTATGGCAGGGATCCCCTCACATTTCTGTGGCTTTTGATGTGGGGATGGGCCCACTGCCCAGCAGGAAAATCTTAGCAAAGTAGGGAGAAGGCCCTGAGCTGAATTTTCTGGGGAACCTGGCAGGATCTCAGGTTCCACCCACAATGGTCCCATGGTGCCAATGTTTTTTGTTCACCAGTGATAAAGAGGCCCCGTGAATTTTCCCAAGAGCAGCACTGCTAACCCACAACTAGGTCAGTGTGGTTGCAGCTGCTATGCCAGTGAGCTGGGGTCTCCTCGACACTCTTGTGGACCTTTTCCAGGGGGGAATGGGGCCCCAAACCCGCCTCTTCCCATCCCAACCTACACCCCTGGCCGGCCCCCTGTGGTCTCCAGGCTTGCACTATGCACAGCCCTAGAATCCCAACTGTGCTCCTGGCCCCCTTGATCCCTGATCCACTGGACGCTGGTCTCCTAATCCCTGGCCTCTCCGGCCATCTCCCAACTTCTCAACCCTCTTAATCCCGGGTCCCCAGACTCCTCGGCCCTTGCACCTTCACCTCCAGCCCCCTCCCGGGACTCTGAACACCGACCCCGACCCCCGGACCCCCATCCCTCTAACCAAGGCTTACATGCCTGGTCCCAGCCCCTGCCTCAATTCCCCTGGCCCCCAGCTCAGGTCCCCTGAACCCCGCTCAGGCATCTCACCGGTGTAGAAGGCCGAAATGGCCACCGGTGCGCTCACTGCTTGGTCGCATAGGACCTTGGTCAGGATGGCGCGCGGCGTGCGGCCGGGCACCGCGCGCTCCAGCAGGCGCTGCCACACGTAGTTGTAGTTGGCGTGGAAAACCACGGCCACGGTGGCCACGCACCGCGTCTGCCGCCAGTCGGCCGGGCCACCGCTCAGCCGCTGCTGCAGCGCGTCGCCGGCCGAGCAGAGCGCGCCATAAAACAGCACGTTCGAGAACCACGGGTAGCGCCCGGCTGCGCGCGGCAGTGCCCACCACCAGCCCGCCATGCCGCGCGCTGGGGGCCAGCCTGCGACCGCCGCCACCCCTGCGCTCCCGACGCCTCCTTCCGCCACCTGCACCGGCCTCCTCCAGATGCATGAGAGCGATTGGGCGGCCCACGCAATCCGGGCCGGCCAATCCCGTGGCCACTAGCCATGGTGCCGGCTGAGCTTTTGAAATGAGGCTAGTCCCCAGCATCCTTGATCCATTTACCAGAAATGTCCATAATAGAAAAGGCCTTGGAGGCAGCAAGTAGAGTAGTGGTTGTCAGGAACTGGAGGCTGGGGCGGGGGGCGGGGGGGTGCTAGGTGACTGCTAGTTGGTATGGAGTTCTTTTGGAGGGTGATGACAATGCTCTATAATTAGACAGTGGTAATGGTTGGACAGAACAGCATTCAATACACTTTAAAATGGTGAATCTTACGGTATATGAGTTATATCTCCCCCCCAAAAGGTTTGGAGGTGGGGGCGAGCAGGGGGGTGGAGGGGGACGATGGAAAGAGTGGATACTGAAACTCAGTCACCAAGATGCCAGTTTGTTTTGAATGTTTACATGAAAAGAATTCACAGTTTCAACACACACAATGTACTAACTTTCGAGACAAATTGAAAATTTCAAATTTGGGGTCTTTCATGAACATAACTGCTTGAATACTGCCTCCCAATTTATATGCTGAGCCTCCAGGCCCTGCCCCAAAAGCGGGGGCGGGGCCGGGCGAGGCGGAGCGGAGGGTGGGAGACTCTAACAGCGGGTGTAATCTCTAACCTCGAGGTACTCAGGCTTCTCCTTGCTTCTCTCCCCCGTTTTTTTCTTCCTTCACTGTAACCTCCAATCCCATTCTCGTCTCTCTGTCTCTCCCCTTTGTTTACCCTATTCTACTTTTTTAATTTTTAACTTTTGATTTTGAAATAAATAATTCCAGACAGGAAAAAAAACGCAAACCAGTACAGAGTTCCTGTATAATCTTCACCCAAGCAGGGGGTGGGGGTGGGGGTGGGGGTTGGAGACTACAGGTTCTGCTACCCTCAAGGATCTTTTGGCTGGCCTAATAGTCAGATAGGCATGAGAGATTGGCAAGAGAAAATAACCAAATCTAATACATTTATATATATATGTATGGGAACCCCATAGACATGAGAGAGTCATATGGAGGAGGGGTTCAGATATAGACTGGGGGATTGAGGTATTTGAGACATCCTGAGCTAAGGATGAGACAATCCACCTTGTGGCTTCAGAAGGTCATTGCAGGGAGAGCGCATGTTCAGGAATTAGTAACTTACCCTGCCCTACAGGTAAGTCAAAAAAGGTTATCTCTGATAATCTTTTATTATGGACAAAGTCACTAGTTCAAGTTCTTCTAGGTATTCAAGGGAAAAGCAAAAGTGTCCTTTAGCTCAGAATATTCCCCATACCACAGAGGCACATCTTGGGGTGACTCCTTCTGAGCCCTCAATCAGAATCAATCCCCATATGCTCTTCGCCCAAGCCTCCCAAAATATTGACATCTTACATAACCATTGTACAATTATCAAACAAGGAAATAAGAACCACATACCTTATTCAAAGTAGTGCCAATTGTTCCACTAAAGTCCTTTCTCCAACCTGGCATCCAAACCCAATCACTTTTCATTGCATTGAATTGTCATACATGGCCTTATTCTCCAATGTGAGGACTAACCGGTTATTTTATAGACTTTCTCCATTTGTCAACCCCACTGTTATGGGCTGAATTGTGTTCCCTGAAAAATCCACATGTTGAAGCCTTAACTCCCGTGTGACTGTTTGGAGACAGAGCCTTTAAAGAGGTGATTGAGTTAAAAATGAGGCCCTTAGGATAGGCCCCGATCCACCCTGACTGGTCACCTTCTAAGAGGCACTTTGGACACAGAGACACCTGGGTGGAGCATGCACGGCGGAAAGGTCGTGTGAGGACACGGTGGGAAGGAAGATGTCTGCAAGCCAGGGACAAAGGTCTCAGAAGCCAACCCAGCTGTCACCTAGACCTTAGACTTCTAGCCTCCAGAACTGTGAGAAAATAACTTGTGTTTTTTTAACCTACCCAGTCTGTGGTATCTTGTTCTGGCAGCCCTAGCTGACTAATAAATCCACTCTCTTCAAATCTTGGGAATCTGTCCATTTCTGTGTTCTTGGACCCCTTCTAACTGTTTCTAAACCTCCTCTCTCCTTGTCCTTGTCCTTGCCAATACCAGTTCCAAGCAAATCTTTTTGTCACAATTTCCCCAGCTAGGCAGGCTCCTAGCCCACCAAAGCATCTTTGCTTATTATTTATATTCTCCATGTGTTATTTTCCTATTGTTGCTACAACAAGTTACCACAAATTTAGAGACTCAAAACAACACGAGCTTACTGTCTTAGAGTTTTGGAAGTCAGAATCCTGAAATGGGTCCACAGGCCTGCATTCCCTCTGGAGGCCCCGGAGGGGGCGCTCTTCCTTGCCTTTTCAGCTTCCTGAGGCTCCCCGCATTGGATGAAAGCTCCCGTCGACTGAAAAAACAACCCCGACTAAGCATTTCATTGCCAAAAGGATTTATTTGGGAAGAAAAGAAAAAGGCTGCAACCCAGTGCTTAGAGACATGGCAAGCCACGTGCACACACTGCAAGGTGTACCAAAATGGAGACATACATATGGAAGTGAAAAGAAAGTTAAGTGGAGGGACACTTACAACTGTAGATCTTTACTGTAAGCACAGAGCTCTCTTCCTGTAGGATGATACAGAGTGTGAGAGCTCCTCCCATAAGCCCTAGCTCCTCCCATAGACCCGGGATAGCTTAAATTCTCAGTCTTAATCTTCATTACCCCTTTCTCCAGCTTTAAAATTAGCAGCATAGCATCTTCTCCACTAGGCAGGCTCCTACTCACCAAAGCATGTTTGTTCATTACTTTTATCCCACTTGTATTAGTTTCCTATTGCGGCTGTAACAAGCTACCGCAAACTCAGTGGCTTAAAACTACATGCAGCCAATGTAAACTCTTTCAGAACAACTTACATACTTCTTCCCCAAATGTCAAGTATAAAAGAGTCCATCAACTCCAGAACAGCTAGCAAGTTTGTCTCTTCTCTCTAGCCCTCTGCTGTTGGTGGTTCCAGCTGCATGTCTCAGGACCTGGTCCTTCTCTGGCTAGCATTTGGCTCCATAATCTCATTCTTTCAGAAAAGCTTTCAGCCATGAAGGTTTTTTTATTTAACGCTATATACTTATTGCTTCTTATGAGCAATAAAAAAATAAAAACAATCTATTACTCAAGCAAACGCTAAAGAACCCACATGGCCTTCAAACAAGAGGAGATGCTCTAAGATAAATGAATTCATTACATTGATGCTTCATCATCTGTGCAAGCTGTGATCCAGAGCCCTCTGACAGTCTGAAGCAAGACATTCGTGTGGCATTAATATGCCTGAACAGTGGGGGATAACTGGAGCACAGAGTGCTGTGCTAAAATGTAAAACAGGAGTTTTGTTCAGAATTCTTTCAGCAGGAAATAAGTGCTGATGTGGGCCCTGAGCTTCAATTTACAACAAAGGGTCACATTAAAAATACATTAAAATGGTTACAATGAAGCTTATTGTAAGCATTATTATTTCATTTTATTTAAAAGAATCAGGGCTTAATAAGAACCCCCAAGTGGGAATGGTGTCTAAAATCTTCTAACTCCTCTTGCTAAGACTGAAATGTCTACTGACAAATAAAAGGCTACTACCCTTAGAAGATCCAGGACCAACAGGTCTGTTTTCCAATGAAATGGATGAAGCCACCAGCTAAGGCCGCCACCTCTAAAAAAGGTCACTGAAGTTCCTTGAACCTCTTCAATATCAGCTCTGAGTGAGACCTGAGTTGTATGTGTGGGTCTGGGCACGGAGCGGGAATTTGAAGTGATTGTCTTCCTCCTTGTCACCTGGAATAAAGCTTGAGGAAAGCTGGCAAGGAAAACTTACCTAATCCCCCTTCTTTCATGATTTCCTCACCCATTCACCCCTTCATTCCAGAACTCTTCATTCTTAATTTCTCCAGCAGCCATCTGATGGAAGGGGACGCTTTGATTTGAAGCTAGGGGCACCCAGTAATCACAAGGTCTTTGCTTAGACTGTGGCTACAAAGCAATAAAAACAGCTATGCTTTATGCAAGTTTTATTTAAAATTATTTTTATTTGGATGGGTGTCAGTGGGTGGGCTTGAAATTATGAGACTAGGGCTAGGAGGCAACACCACTGCTTACTCTTGA
This sequence comes from Macrotus californicus, assembly GCA_007922815.1. Lineage (NCBI taxonomy): Eukaryota > Metazoa > Chordata > Mammalia > Chiroptera > Phyllostomidae > Macrotus > Macrotus californicus. Next base: position 3,645 of record VMDR010016286.1, on the reverse strand, counting down.
ATGTGCACATGGAGAGAAATAAAGGGGATGTTTTAGCTGGGGAAGAAGATAGAAGGGGAGGTTAGAAGGAAGAGGTTGTACCCTGGCTGGCGTGGCTCAGTGGCTGAGTGCTGGCCTGTGAACCCAAGGGTCACTGGTTTGATTCCCAGTCTAGGGCACATGCCTGGGTTGTAGGCCAGCTCCCCAGTAGGGGGTGCATGAGAGGCAATCACACATTGAGGTTCCTCGCCCTCTCTTTCTCTCTCCCTTGTCCTCTCAAAAAAATAAATAAATAAAATCTTTTTTTTTTTTTTAAAAAAAGAAGGAAGGGGATATAAGCCTGCTTCCCACCAGAGCCTTCTGTTAGCAGAAATGCTATTAAGCAATTCTGTCATGAAATCCTTGCATGTCAGCTGTGATGTGGGTATGCCTAAGAAGTCTGTGTTTAGGACTTAGGCAACTCTTTTTTTTTAATTTTTAAAAAGATTTTATTTATTTACTTTTAGAGGGGGGAAGGAAGAAAGAGAGAGAAACATCAATGTGTGGTTGCCTCTCACTCGCCCCCTACTGGGGACATGGCCCAGGCATGTGCCTTGACTGGGAATTGAACTGGCAATCCTTTGGTTTTCAGGATGGCATTCCACTGAACCACATCAGCCAGAGACTGACCTAGGCAACTCTTAAACCCTTGACATTGACCCAGATGTATGTGAAAGCTGCTCAGATCTATATGATCCTTTTCAGACCATTTTAATGTTGGCTGGAGCTGAAATAAGTACTGAGGCTAACGTTTTATCCATTCTTCCTTCTTGTTTAGTCTTTTGGAAGACTTCTCCATCCTTCCATCTTGCCCACAACAGATATTAAAACATGGCAACAGATTTCTCAACAGGGATGGTGGACATTGTAGACTTGCAATGTGGTACTTTGAAATTGTGACATTTGAAAGAAATATTTGAAATAAAGTGTTTCTCTGGCTCGGGAACTCTGATTTCACCTGCTTTAAGTAACTATTCTGCCCACAATTGGTGTGGGAGAATAGAGCAGTCAGTTAAATTTATTTCATTAATTTTGCATTAAGTGTTGGAAAAACAAATACCTTTGTAAATTCTCCTCATATACATAAAGAAATGATAAAATACAAAATCTGGAATTATGAAAAATCCAACATTGGTGGTAGCTCTAAAGACAGTGTATATTCAAATATGCAATAAATTCAGAATTTTCACCAAAAAAGGAATTAATCACAGAGTTTTCTTGTCCAATTAGGCTTTATTTTACTTTTATTTTTGAGAGAGAGAGAGAGAAGGGAGGGAGAGAAACATCAATTGGTTGCCTCTTGCACATGCCCTGACCAGGGACCAAACCGGCAACCCAGGCATGTGCCCTGACAGGGAATGGAACAAGTGATCTTTCACTTTGCAGGACGATGCCCCCACCAACTGAACCACACCAGTCAGGGTTCCAATTATGCTTTGAACTTCTGAAACTTCACTTACTGCAGAACATGTGTGGCTCTACTAATATGTGGAAGAAATAACTAATTAGTGGAATAATAGTTTAATGATGATTTCAGCGCTCTATCAGTCTGACCTAATCAGAAGAGAGAAATAACATTGTAATTGGAACAGGAAAAGTTTTAATACAGTCAATTCTTATTATTTCAAGCAATTATATTCTATAAAGTCACTGTGAACACTGAATCAGCAAATATTGAACCATTACTCTTAGGGGAAATTCAAGGTTAGATTCCTGTGAGCCTTTGATCACAACATTTGATCAACTGATCAATACATAAGTTTGCTTTATGTTTCAATATGTTTTTGTTGAAGGATATCATTTAATATATATTATTGATTCATTAATATTGCACTCTCAGCCAACATTTATAACTCGTGCCTGAACAAAGCTTACCTAACACAGGTATTTTCTCCATAAGGCACCTCACAGCCTTCTTGCACTTAAGAACATTAGACAGCACTTTAGAACAATGCTTGAGGGTCATTGTAAACAGCAAATCACTAATAAAAAGCACAAAAATATGGGGAATGATACACTAAATAGACTGTGTAAAGAACACTTGCTTACAGGATGAAAGCTGCAAAAGCAAGGCGGAGTATTGCCTTGTTCAACTGCGGCTGGGAACATGCAAGTTGGGTGTGTTAAAAAAAATTCAGCCAAGTAAATTTGAAGAGCTAATTGGCTTTATTAAGTGATTCTCGAGTCATATGGCATCCCATCTAGCAATGAAAAGGACTCTCCAAGGGGTTATACCAAAAGAAAGGTTTTTATAAGAAGAAGGGTGGGGGCAAGGAAGCTATTTAAAAAAAATGATTTTTAGACCAGGACATCTTGTTGGCAGGGTGGAGGGTGGGGCAGGTGGCAGAGATGGCAAGAGTTTTTATCATGCAAATTGCTCCTTCTCTTTATGGGGGTGTGTTGGTGGGGTAGAGGAGTATGAAGAGGTTCCAACTTGACAGATTACTGGTACTTGACAAAAAAAAATCCCAGACTGGTTAAGATTGTTTCTGGGAGAAGTTGAAACAGCAATTAGGTTAGGTATTAAATCTAGGTTTGATATCAAAAGTGATTTTGGCTGGCTCAGTTGGTTAGAGTGTCATCCCAATACGCCAAGAAACACTACGGTTGTGGATCCATCCCTGGTCGGGGCACATACTAGAATCAATGAATGAATGCTTAAATAAGTGGAACAACAAATGATATTTCTCTCTCTCTCAAATCAATAAACAAAATTTTTTTAAATGACAGAGAATTGCTTGATGAGTAAAATCCCACACATCTGGTGTCAAAAGGGAAGTACTGCTGTAGTAAAGTATTGAGTGTAGAGAAGACGCACAGGAGATGTGAGTTTCTCCTTATATTCAGGGGAAGTTGGGCCCTGGAAAACCACCAGCAAGAACATAAAAGCAAAACCCTTTCTCCTCCAATGGATCTCCAGTGTCCTCTACTGACAAAACATTGTGTCAGCTAGCAAAGGAAAAACATTAGAAGACTCAGATCCACTTGTAGAAAGCAGGAGAAAAGAATGGTTTTAGAGCCAGAAGACAAGTTAATTATTAGCACAAGTACTATTTAATGTTCTTCAACTTCTGGCCAAGATGGAGGCATAGGTAGATTCACTTTGCTTCCTTGCACAACCAAAAGAAGGACAACAAATTTAAAAACAAACAACCAGAACTGCCAGAAAATCAAACTGTATGGATGTCTGACACCAAGCAGTTAAAGAAAAAACATTCATCCAAACTGGTAGGAGGGGTGAGATGGGAAGCCAGGGCAGAGAGGACACCCTGGCAAGGTGATAGCTGGTAGACCAGGCAGTCCCACATTTGCATGCAAATAAACTGGGAGGGACAAGTGGGGAGTAAGAAAGACCGTGCAACCCAGGGTTCCAGTGCGGAAAACTAAAGCCTCGAAAAACCTCTGGTTGTAAAAATCTGTGGGGTTGTAGCAGCAGGAGAAACTCCCAATCTCACAGGAGAGTCTGCTGAAGTGTCCCACAGGATCCTAGACTGTACATAAGCCCACCCACCCAGGAGTCAGCACCTGAAAGGGCATAATCTGCTTGTGTGTAGCAGGGGAAGCGACTCAAAGCAGGTCGAGAGTTGAGCAAGCAGCACTGTCCCCTCTCTGACCCCTACCCCACAT
>VMDR010016285.1:0-21339 GCA_007922815.1 Macrotus californicus | reverse complement strand
CCATAGAGAGGTTAACAGGGCAGATACTCATTAGGCTGAAAAGTTCCGAGAGTATTTTTGACCTTTATATCTGACATTTATATAGATTGATGAAGGCAAAAGCCAGGTGGCTGAGAGAGCCATGGCAAATCTATAAATAGGTGAATTGCATGTGCCAGCCACGCCCTAGAAGTATGGCAGCAAAATACAGGAGAGAAGTCGGTCAGTGGTAAACATGGTAATGCTCACTTTAGTTGTTTTCCTTAATGAAGCATGTGTTCTGGGGGGTGGAAGTAGTGATGCTGTTTAACTCTTACAATTGGAAGTATCATAAAAATATGTAACCATACCTCATTGACTAAGTTACTCTGAGATCTTAACATGTTCTTATGCCTTGAAAATACTATTCATGTTGTACTTTGGCAAGTTTGAGAGAGATGCATGTGAAACTTGGAAGATATTGGGTTAAATTGGCAATGCACTAACCTCAGAATGTAACCTGGAAGTCACATTTCTGGTTATAGTAATTATATCTACTTGAGTGTGTGTGTGTGTGTGTGTGTGTGTGTGTGTGTGTGTGTGTGTGTGATTTGATGACTTCTATTAAAGATGAAACCAGATAAAAAATAAATTATTTCAGGATATTAAGAAATCTGGTCCTGAGTAAGAAAGGCTTTACTATAAAAACAGAATCCTCTGTGATAATCAAATTGTCTTTATGAAGGGAAATATTCCTAATGTTTACAAAATAAATTGATTTTTAAAAAGTGGAAATTATTATGTTTATACAGCATATGAAATATTTACCAGAAATATAATCTGTTGCATACTAACATGGCTGAATTTGGGTGATGGTGACATTTTACAGAGTACCTGATTTAAAAAGTTATGGAAGGCTGATGTCTGGATATCTGCACTTTCTTCATTTTCCTGATGTTTTCATGAAATAATATAGAAATTTTATATGGTGTCATATGTTTTCTAAAAGTTAAGAGTGTGGTTTCTCTGAAGCGTGATCAATAGGATATCATCAAAAAGATAACCATGAAGGATTTTTTTAAAGATTTTATTTATTTTTATTTTTAGAGAGAGGGGAAAGGAGAGAGAAAGAGAGGGAGAGAAACATCAATGTGTGGTTGCCTCTCATGTGCCCCCCACCCCCGCACTGGGGACCTGGCCCACAACCAAGGAATGTGCCCTGACTGGGCATCGAACCAGTGGCCCTTTGGTTAGCAGGCCAGCGCTCAGTCCACTGAGCCACACCAGCCAGGTCTAAAGGAGGGATTTTTAAGCCTATTTTTCATTAAGAATTGGATTGACAATTTTCCTCCCAGGAGCACAAAACGTCTGAATTGCAGTAACTATAAATAAAGTGCTCAAATCTGTTGTTTCTTGTTGCCAATAGAGTAAAAAAGTTAGAAGAAAATTGAAGAATAGAGTTGACCAGAGGATATAAATATCTTTATTATAACAAACTATCTAAAAATTATCTCAAATATCCATGAAATTAACTAAGAAGCCCCTTGATTTTGACATTATATGCCAAGCAACAGAGGAAGTTAAAGAAGACCTCTTAAAGTGAGTAATGGAAATAATGAGGAATCATATGTTTACCTTTAATTATGGGGAGCCTACTAAAAAGCAGAAAAGATATTTAATTTTGAGTTTGTAGTTTTGGTTTTGGTTTGTTTTTGATCTTTTGTTAATATGTGGTATAGGAGCCTCAGAGAAACATCAAAAGAAAGGGAGAGATACAGAACTGATTAATTCATTTCTCATGATCATCGATGACTTTCCTGAAACTTCTCTTGTTCTATGGGGTTTCTAAATCAAGAGAAGCAGGAATGGGCAGAATTTTGAGTGCAGTTTCTATAGGCTTTGTTGTTGTGGCTTTTGTCTGTCCAGTCTTGTTTCCAGGAATAAATTCACAAAGTATGATATGAGCTCTACTCTGTATGCACTAGGCACTGATGTGGGCCCCAATGACAAAAAGATACAGGAAACAGTAATTTGTCCTGGAGGGCTTCTTATCCATCCTTTGCTTAGTCATTCTTTCCCAACATAAACTTCATAAACATTTATCAATTCTACCTCCTTTTAAATCCTTCTGTAAGGCTCTTCTTAATTGTTTTATTTTTTTTTTAATTTTTTATTGTTCAATTACAGTTGTCCCCATTTTTCTCCCCACGTCCCATTGTCCTTGTCCATGAGTCCTTTACATATGTTGCTTGACTTGACCATTCCCCTCCTGCCCTCTGGTAACTGTCAGTTTGTTCTTTATTTCAGTGTCTCTGGTTCTATTTTGCTTGTTTGTTTGTTTTGTTGATTAGGTTCCACTTATAGGTGAGATCACATGGTATTTGTCCCTCACCGCCTGGCTTATTTCACTTAGCATAATGCTCTCCAGTTCTATCCATGCTGTTGTGAAGGGTAGGAGTTCCTTCTTTCTTTCTGCTGTGTAGAATTCCATTGTGTAAATGTACCATAGTTTTTTGATCCACATGTCTACTTCACTGATGGACACTTAGGCTGTTTCAAGCACTTGGCTATTGTAAATTGTGCTGCTAGGAACATTGGGGTGCATAGGTTCTTTTGAATTGGTGTTTCAGGATTCTTAGGGTATAATTCCAGCAGCGGAATTTCTGGGTCAAAAAGAAGTTCCATTTTCAGTTTTTTGAGGAAATTCCATAATGTTTTCCACAGTGGCTGTACCAGTCTACATTCCCATCAACAGTGTAGTAGGGTTCCCTTTTCTCTACAACCTTGCCAGCACTTGTTGTTTGTTGATTTGCTTACAGTGGCCATTATGACTAGTGTGAAGTGGTATCTCATTGTGGTTTTGATTTGCATCTCTCTGATGACTAGTGATGCTGAGCATACTTTCATATGTCTCTGGGCCCTTCGTATGTCCTCCTTGGAGAAGTGTCTGTTCACATCCTTTGCCCACTTTTTAATTGGATTGTTTGTCTTCCTGGTATGGAGCCATGTGTGTTCTTTATCTATTTTGGAGATCAAAACCCTTGTCTGAGGTTGGCAAATATGTTTTCCCATATAGTTGGTCCCCTTTTCATTTTGCTGATGTTTTCTTTACTGTGCAGAAGCTTTTTATAAGTCGTGACACCATAAAAGTCCTAAAGGAGAACATAGGCAGGAAAATTTCAGATAATCCACGCAGCAATATTTTCACTGATATGTCCCCTAGAGCAAGAGATATAAAGAAAAGAATAAACAAATGGGACTACATCTTCTTATTCATTTTAAAATGCAAATAAACACCTCTTTTGTGTACATAATGTTTGTGGATTTAAAGCCCTCTGGGACAATATTTCAATCACGTTTCCAACATAGTTGGTCACTTGCTCTCCTCTAGTATTTTGGTAACTTTGTTATTTTCTTCCATTAATGTGGGGTAGCTTCTGATGTGCCCAGTGAATTAAGGACTTGGATTCCAATTCACAAAGATATGAAGGTAAAACAAACCACAAATAAGTAGAACTAAGAAAGGTCATATCTCTATAATTGAGCCTACTAGGTCTATTATGACTTTAGAAGAGAAATTAAATTACTTACTGGGCTGCTGTTATTTATTTTTTCAAACCAGGAAGCTGGATGCCTTGTAGCCTAGAGAGAAAAGAAGATGGAAAATACATTAGCGTCAGATTTGAGAGGTGTCCCAAGCAGCAAAAGCATCTCCCCTAAGCCAGGTGCAACTGTGACAGAAGACTCATTTGTAGAAAAGCATTCTCAATATGGCCCTTTCTAGCATTTATTTTAAAAATTGTAAACAAACCCAAGAAGGGAAAGATGAAAAGGTACTAATAGTTTGTCACAGTTATGTTATTGGATCATTTTCTATCATGGGTGTGGGGGGGATGATATCTCTTATGGGGTACGTACACAAAGAAGGGAATGGGAGACAGTATGGGAGGGAAAGTACCTCATAGGAAGAAAGGGTACCAAATGAGGAAAGATATTTGAAGATAATCTTCACCCTTTGCAGTATTCAAACAAAGGCAAACTTTAAATCCATGTACTATATTATTTTTTCCCAGGATGTCATAAGTTTTCACTTCTGTGATGGAATGTCATTTATATTACCACTGAGACAGAAACAAGTTTATCTGAAATCAAGACAAATAAGTGGGCAGGGATATATGAATTTGTTCCTCCTTCTACCTCCCTGCCATCACCCACTACCACCACCCCACCTGTCACTGCTGTATCCTCTCCTTTTCTCCCATTCCTTCCTTCCCTTTCCAGCACTGTCTTGTCCACTTCACTCTGCTTTCCATCAATGCCTACATTGTAGATTTTATTTTTATTTGTTTTTGTCTAAGAAAGAACATCTACTTTAACAATAACAGCAGTCAAACCCCACTTTACCAGCTAAGTGTCTTTGAGCAAGTTGCTTATCTTCTTTGAACTTTGACTTTCCCACCTCTAAGATGTAAGCAATAATATGTCTTAAAAGGCCTATTTTAAAGAACATAAAGGACAGTGTGGGCATATGGGTTTTATTGTAGTTTATGTGCCTGTGGGAGAGGGAGAGGGTACCTAACTTTACCCTTTCTCTTTCTGTTCTGGTTCATGGAAATAATAGGAGAAAATAAGGGCTGATAACCATATGGGGATCAAGGACCCAAGAGAATCATGGCCCTCTGGCAGAACTAGGCAAAAACATCTGGGGGCCTCTTCCTCCATCCCTGAAAACCAGACTGTGGGCTCATCAGCTATGAGCTAGAACAGATAGTAGAGACCCACTTGCTCTGTTAGAGTCAGGCCTTGCCTTGTTTTCTTAAGAAATAGGGCCTTCAGACAGTTCAAGGCCATGGAGTTGGAGGTCTTCTATGTCACAGGGCAGGCAGGTTTAAGAACTTGTGTAATGACCGTTTTCACATTAATTTTACCCTCTCACCTTCACAAAAAAAGTAGCACAATGAAAGTCACTTACTTGTCAATCAGAATAGTCCCCGCTTACACCTCACAGGGGAAGAGCAGTAGAAAGGGAGAAGAGATGGGCAGAAGCACCTCATTCACACTTCTTCGGTGTTCCCTTTATCTTTGAGGAGAGACAGGAAGGTCAGATGAAAAACACAAAGCTCCTGTTCTCAGAAATGGCATTTAAGCACACTTATCCTCCCGACAATATAATACACATCGTAGATTAAATGCTTAAAGATTGATGCCAAAACTTATGTGTGAAATTCGATCCCTTTTGTTCAATGTTTGTGAACATTAAAAGGTAGTACTAAGTTTTCCATATATATATATATATATATATATCTTATTTCTTTCAGAACCTCAGAAGTTCCTTACCTGTGAGTTTATACAGGGTCTGGCAGAAGTAACACCGCTTTTTGTTACAAAACCTTTTTATTTTATTTTATTCTTTTAAAATAGTTTATTTATTTATTTTTAGAGAGCGGAAGGGAGGGAGAAAGTGAGAGAGAGAGAAACATCAATGTGTGGTTGCCTCTCATATGCCCCCTACTGGGGACCTGGCCCACAATCCAGGCATGTGCTCTAGGTTTGGAATCAAACTGGTGACACTTTGGTTCTCAGGCTAGCACTCAATCCACTGAGCCACACCAGCCAGGGCACAAAATCTTTTCCAACAAATCATAAGCATGTAATTCTGTAACATAACAATATCACATTCAAGCACATCATATGACATGTTAGGTGAAATGTTCAAATTAAAACTATGAATTATTACCCTACCAACCACACTCAAGGAGGCCTTACTTCTGCCAGACCCTGTACAACTACATGATGCTTCCATATGTCAGCAGACACTCTGAGCACAGAGTAGTTACTTAATTATAAAAACATGTTAGAATAACATCATAGTTTCTATAGGAATTCGAGCAAGAGAGGCTGCTTCATTTGTCAGGCATCACCAGATAGGTAAGAGTGGAGAAGAGAATCTAGGCCTCCTCAAAGTTACCCCTGTTAACTTTATTTTTAAGGATAAAGGAATGGAAAATGAGACAGGAAATAGGAAAAAGTAGGCAAAGATGGTAAAATTTACATCAAAATCAAAATCATGCTACCAACTGGCCTCAGGTTTGACCCAGGTGAGTCTGTTTACTCCATTCCCACTGCAAGTTAATCTAGCATTTCTCACCAAGAACCATTTTACTTGGGAGAACCCTCTGCAGGGAGATGCTAACAGGAGTCTGCACCTGGCAGTCATATATTATGTATCTAATGAGCAAATGACGTGTTTAATAACTGTACTGTGAAAATAAAGCCTAAAACAGTAAATCCCTGCTGAGGCTGCTTATCTGCACCATATGTGCACTGCTGGCCATCTCAGAGCTCCAGCATCATTCTTACTTTCCCCCTTCGTGGGTCCTGCTGCGGAGAATAGCATTAAAACCAAAGCAATACTCACTGAATTAGTTGTGCTTGTGTGTTAGTGTCAACCCATTCATTTAGCCTATCAGCATCATGTGGTTCACCCAAGGGTCACCTGAAACACTTGTGTTCAATGTGCACTCTACGTAGGGGGGAAATTATAGCACTTTCAGATCGAACATTTGTCAATTTAAAATTTTCAATGAGTCATGTATCATTTAAACTCATAGTAATTTAGTGCTTAATTTTAGTCGAGCTCTGTTGTTGTTTGAAACACAAAAGCAAAAAAGAACAATGATAGTTCTTCTGGTTTTTTATTAATAATTTTAAGAAAAAACCATAGAACATTTTTTTGCTCGAAAACACCAGTTTAAAATCCAATTATTTTAATTTATGAGTTAACCTGCTGGAGGTTTCTTTGGATTCATTTCTACCAATGGATTAACTAAAATTTCTTTAATCTTTAGGAGAACAAAGAAATCTGAATATAAAGTTCAGTATAGTTAGAATAGCTATATTTTCCTTCCTTGTATAATTTTGATAGTTAATAGCTTAAAGGAAAAAAAAAATGTTTAACCTTTATAGGTCTAAGGAAATCAAGACCCAAAGAAATAAGGCTATTGGGTCAAAGTCACAAAAATAAGACTAGGTCTCCTAAGTCTCAGGCTAGGACTGTGCCTCAGTATTTGGATATTGACTTGAGCACTCATTCTGTCCTTGGACTTCACTATGTAGATCATACACATCTTACTATCATGGGAAAAAAGTCAATAACATAGGAAATCACAAACCTTTTGTCATGAAGATTAGCTTGGTCTTCGGGATTAGAACCCCTCATCGCTTGCTTGCTCACCTCCTCTCTCCATGTGATATGGGTTTTCTTGCCCACATTCTGAAAGTCAGTCTTCAGATGTGAGAGTGATTACAGAGAATCTTGACAGCCAGGCTAAGATGATATTAAATTAGCAGCTGGGAGCCATGGAAAGGATTCTCCTAGTTTTTGTCTTTCCTTTTCTTTTGCTTTGATATATTGCTCTGAAATTTATAGAAGTTCTATTTAACTTACTCGCGTTTGGACCAATTGCCAATGTAAGTGCCGTTCTCCAAAGCGAAGAAGTCAGCATGAAGTCTTCTCTGTTGGCTACTCCCCAGACCTACAAAAATAGGAAAAGCTGTCAAAAATTGTATCACTTCTTGACTTTGAAGAACAGGAGTTTAATACCTTAAAGAAAATGTTGTTTTGTTTTGTTTTCTCTGATTGCTACTGTTTTCAAATCATGGCTCTCTACCAATGTGTCAAAACACCACCAGGTAAGGCAAAGGCTACATGCCTTAAAGGAGCTTGTCATGCAGATGAAGAACACAAAGAAGGGGGGCAGGGCTCCAAGAACAAAGTGGCTTTTAAACTCACTTCTGAGAGCAGTATAGAAAAGGTCAGATAGCAATGGAGGAAGTAGGACAAAGCCCCAGGTGCAACTGAAATCCAGAAAGGTTCAGTAGGAGGAATAGTAGCAATAGTTTTCAATAGTAGCAATTCATCAGCAGGTGAGAGGAAGCAAGACCATTCTCAATGTCCTCCTCAGATTAGACTGATCTCCCAGCTATCACTTATCCAAAGGAACATAGTCCATGCCATGAGACTGGTTATTTTACATGAAGATATTTCTTTGGTTTCAATGGTGTACGTAGAAAATGGATTCAGAATTTAGCCTTTTGGGGAGACCACCGGTAAGGTCTCAGGTAAGAGGTGAAAGACACAAGGCATGTCTCATAGACTGGCAGAGGAAGAGAATACAGCTTAGAAATCAGGACAGGAGCCAGTGATCCATGGCGAACTATGTAGTGAAGGAAAAGGCACAGCTTGGTGAGCTTGTAAGGACCTAGCCTTCACCTATGTCCAAGCTTAAAGCTTCTGGTGTTCAAAGTAGAAAGTGCCGAATGTACCTAGATACCAACATAACTCTATCACGTAGGTCAGAGTTAGTACATCCCCAAGAGCTGAATCACAGTGTCAGCCTCCCAATACAGGAGGTTTTAAAACATCTGTTCCTGTCTACTAAAGGGCAATTTTGAGACCTAAGTTGTCTTATTGGCTGTTGATAACTCTCTCCTGGGAAATTTCCCTTGTAGTCTTTTCTTTAATTCCCTGTTCAGGAAAAGGAAGAAAAATGTTAGACAAACCTTGCTAATAATGAACTCTAAGAGGCTGTTCAAATTCTCCTGTACTGGAATTTTATTGAAATTAATTCTACCTTGATCTCTTGATCTCCAGGGACCTCAGTGTTTTCTTCAACAAAATAAAGGAAGGTCATTAGATGAACTCCAAGGGCCCGCGAGGTTCCAGCATTCTAAATTTCTTTGAATGTGTGAATGTTACTTGAGAAAAGGCAGTCACTTGAGGTTTAAACACATTGTACGGTCTTTGAGCCAAGACAATGTCTTCAATTCCTTTTGCAAAATGCACTGTGTCTTGTATAATGTTCAACACTCAGTAGGTTCTAAATGTATAACTGTTGCCTGGACACTAGAGACAATCAATTATTATAATGATCTTCTCTTTAATGGGTTTGAGTAATGGTGCTCTTTAGGCATAACCTGCATCTTATTGTCACAATACAAGTGTTTCAGACACAGTGGGTACACTGTGGATCTATGCAACTGTTCAGGATCCTGGGCAGAAAATATATCATCAGAATATGTTTTCATAATGAGAACTGCAATTCCACTACATGCAAAACTACAAAAAAAATAGTTAAATATTAGGAAATTATGTAGAACATAATGGCTCTCTGATGAATTCCAAAATAATTCTCTACTCTTATACGTTTCCTAGTATAAATCTGGCACAGGCCTGTTGCAATTTCCTATCATGTCACTCTCTTTGGAGATAGCTATTTAAATTAACTGCTTCACGATATGTATTAAGACACATATTGCATATGTTTGGTGAAGGGTAAAATTATAAATTTTTCATAAATAGTTTAACTTAAAAAAATTAAAAATAAATAAGTAGATTCCATCATCCAAGAAATCTAAGTGCAAATTACAGCAAAAAAGATATGTAAAAATTAAAGGTCAGTACCGGAAGTGTTGTTGAAATGCAGCTGCTCTATCAGCGCAGGGCAGAGGAGACGGCTCATGGAGTGTGCCAGCGGAAACAGCGTCCCATGGCACTGGAGCTAGGCGTGGGCTTAAGCAGGACATTGCGAACATTCTAGAAGGGAACGTAAAAATAGTTCAGAAAATGCAGCTTGAAGTGGGAGCTCAATGGAGACATTCTCAAGCTTCACCAGAACTCTAGGAAAATTCCTCTTTAATCTCTGCTTGCACTGCACTAATCGTCTATGATATTAATGTGAATTACACACGTTGGAGCATCTGGAGGGCCTTTTCATAGCATCACCTCTGCCAGGGTTTTTAGTGTCTGGGCTTACAACTGAGTTGGCTCCCGAAACACTGCGCTTATGGTCAGAGGCTGAAGAGGAGAGGATAGAGGGGGGCTTAAAGCACGAATGGTTTGTTCACATCCAGTGAAGACCAGCTGGAATGAAAGTCTCTGGAAGAAGGAAGATTGGCCTATTAATTCAGCCAGAGAAAATGGGTAGTGGAAACTGAACATATATGACAAATCCAAAATGACCTGTGTCGTAGAAGTCAGTATCAATTTTATATGGCTATTTTGTTTCAGCCCAACAACCTCATTTATCACATTAAATTAATAATGTTTATTCAAATTGCACTGTATAAATACATAGAGGACTTGGAGCTTGTATATATCACCCTCTAGTGATAAATCATTCCAACTGCAGACTTTTGATCCTTGAAGTTGAAGGAAAAAGTGAAAGGGTGTAAATATGAAGGAATTGCATCTAGGCCATGGTATGAGAAAAGGTACTTTTGTTAGGATTTAGCATTTATTGTGCCTAGCAAATAGAAAATTGCCAGGCTACTAGGCTGTTGGCCTTATTTCTTTCCCAGTAAACAAATGCCCCCTATTTCTATGACAGTAAAATAATTTTTGAGCCCTCTTACTTGAATTATGTTTTCTAAAGTATGGCCAAAACAACTTACAACTTTTTGCCCTCAAATGTGTAGTATGCCTTCCGGGTCATTGGAACTCAAATATCATCACTGATGATACAAGAGAAAGGAGGCAAACTTCTTTTTATGATTTAATGCCATACCTTCTCTGCTTAGGTCTCGGTCACAATGCTAACAATGACAAAAGTCCTCAGGTACAGGAGATATACTAGCCTTTATCAAATTGTCATTGTAGGCTATGACAGAGTGGTATTCTTATTATAAGTTAAGCAGGAGTCATAAGGCAAATTTCAAACTCAAAAGGAAAATGTACCATTGTCTATAGCAATCAGAAATGTCATCCAGGAGAAACTCAGTAGAACCTCAGATGAATTGCATGAACATTGGAATGTATTTTGTTCAGAGAAACTATGCTGATCAGGACAAAATAATATCTTCCTTTTTCCCAAAAAGAGAATTAGTAATGAGATTCTATCAGGTTAGCTGTGGAGGAATTTTTTTTTTAACTGTAACATCTAATATTCATTTGTAGACCAGAGCAAGGATTTCTTTAAACTGCACAAATATTACACAGAGCTATTAAACAATTTAGGGCTTACACAGGTGATTTAGCACAGGGCTTTCTGGCCCAAAGCTGAGACTGGCACCAAATGCGCTCACCTGACACTTTACAGGGCATGATGCACAGTCCCGAGCTCCCAGGTAACCTTCATAGTGTGACTTGAAATCCACTTGACATTACATATGAGTGGGGGAGCTTCCTCTGGAGACACCTAATCAGAATCTGACTTCCATTTAGTAGAAATAAAGTGTGCTTGTTCGATGTGTCGGAATTCATCTCTAAACTACAGAATGAACAATAACCTAAAATCAGTGCCAACTCACTAGATTTGGCTTACATGCTTGAGAGATTGATCCCCAGGCTATTTTATCTGTTACTTTTCATCACTCTGCACTTTCTGTTTCAGGGCCCACTCTTCCTAAGACTCATGTGAAAACAGCCTCTCTTGGGTTGGCTGGAAAGGCAAGATCCCCTTTGCTTCCTGTATCTGTGCCAACGGCCCCTGAAGTGTCTGAGGAGAGCCACAAGCCAGCAGAGGATCAGGCCAATGTAAGGGCACCCCTGAAATTCCTGCTGAAACTGCTGCATCGTGTGAAGCAGGGATAGTGCTGTGCAGTTCTGTCTAACCCAGCCAGCTCTCTCCATTAACCACACCCATTGTGCTGATAATGCTTAATGTTGTTTGTTTTGTTTTTTCCCTGCACTTGAACATGAAGGGGGAAAGATGATGGAAAAAACAAAAGATTAGAATCATCCCATTCGATCAGTCATTTCTTTCTCAATTTTATTGTTTTTAGTCTATAAAAAGAGAAAATACTTTAACTACATGGAAACCAAGAAATCTAGGCATGTATATATGTGTGAATGTTATATATGCTTCAAAGGGATTCAAATTTATAAGAATCTAGTGCACTACTCTGTCAGAATGTAGCTGTTTACTGCAATGTTTGTTTAGTCTCAGGGTTGTTGGCCATATCTCAAATCAGTTCACGCTCCTAAGTTTCTATGTCTCATCTCATAATAAATCATGCCAGTTGGCCCATTTTTACTTATATGGTTGACTCTAAGGAGTGACAGCCACAAGTATAATATGAAGAACAGTAAGATTCTATGTGAAGGGAAATACAAAGATGGGGAAAGTCTCTGTCAGCACTAGTCTGTAGAAACATCATGTGACACATGTATATAATTTTAAATTCCCTAGGAGCCACACTAAAAGATGTAAAAAAAATAGGTGAAATTAATTTTAATAATGTTTTTATCTAATCCAATATTTCTAAAATATTATCCTTTTACTTTTTTATCATATGTGTTTCATTATCATTTAGTCCCCTTACACTTCCCTGTCCCGCAATCCCCATACTACTGTCCATGTCCATGAGCCCTTTTTCCTTTTGCTCAGTCCTTCTAACCCCTACATCCCCCCCTTAGCTGTCATCCTGCTCTCCATCTATGAGTCTGTCTCTATTTTCCTTGTCAGTTCAGTTTATTCATTAGATTCCACATACGAGTGAAATCATGTGATACTTGTCTTTATCGCTATTCACCTGCACTAACTCTTTGTTCTCGTTCTTTCTGTAGGTGTATGAACAGGATGATTTGAGTGAACAAATGGCAAGTTTGGAAGGGCTAATGAAACAACTCAATGCCATCACAGGCTCGGCCTTTTAACACGTATTGCCGAATAGATGAGGTGAATTTTCTGGGAACTTCACAGCATACCAATTACCCATCAACAGCACACCTGTGTCCAAGCACTCCAACCAGCGTACAGGCTGACCGCCAGGACCACCCAGTTCCAGAAGATCCTGAAGCAGTTCAGAAGGAATAATGATCCTTTCTCTCATAGGCATCAGGAATTCAAAAATGATTCCCATGGGGTCTTTAAACAAAAGCTAAGATCCGTCTTCACTGCACTGGCAAAGCCGAAGCTGCTAGAATAGTCCTGGGTCTTTCCCACTACAATGATCTCACTGTCTAATGCTTACATTTCCCTTCATCGAGGCCTGTCCTTTTCTGATGTGTAGGTCTAGTCTTATGAAATGCAAGTGCGTTATTTAAGCCTGAACCATGCCATGGCAAACCAGTGTGAGCTTACTCTTTTGTGTTCAACTTGCGAGTACAAAGCACCCATGGGAGTTCTCTCTCTACACGGCACCAAAGGATTGGATGTTTTCCTGACAGCACAAAAAGTAAATAACTAAACAAACAAATGAAAGGCAGCAAATGCCTGTGTTCTGTAAGGCAGTCATTCTGTCTTGCCCAAGAGGTGGATATTAGCAAATGGCTATAAAACTCACCGGTCTTAGCAAGTGTTTGTCAATCCGCCCTTGGTTAACATTTATGTCTGGGGAGCAGGGACATAAAAATCTGCACCCGATGGCATCCTGCCAGCAGCAGTCCATTTCCTGGAACAGGATACAATATGCAGTCTTCTCAGACATGTGGTAATCCTGTGCTTAAGCTCATAACAGGACACTTTTCAATTTGGGTGGCCTTTGTGCCATACCACACTGTGATGACATTTCAAAGCTTCAACAAGGCCATCTTCCTCAGGAGTCTGGCTGGAAGTGTTGCCCCCCTCCACCCAGTCCCTCCCTGAGTTCTTGGCTGCCAGCCTTGGGTGAGGTGGCCAGCTCTACACATTGCATGGCTTCCTGACCAATGTCCCTATAACCCTCTGTGGAAATGGCAGGACCCCTGAGAACAGGCCCTGAAGAAGGGAAGGAAAATGGAAGGCAGTTTCAAACATTTCATAGATGATATCGCTTCCGCCAACAGGGTCCTCACTGGCTTAGAGTGGGCAGTGTCTGTAAGTGGCGACCAACTGGGCCCTGTTGCCTCCTACTCCCCCCACCCAAGCCTGTGGCCTCCCCTCTTCCCCCCTCCCCCCAGTCAGAGTGGAGCAGAGGGGAAGAAGTCATTCAACACCTCTGACACATCTTAACTCCAGGGGCTGCTTTTCAAAGCTGCATCTTCATTGTGTGCTAGAATGTTAAGCTTTCATTGCCACATCTAGCTACATTTTGGAACTAGGTGAAACTAAGAGCAGTTGGAGTGCACCCTTTTAGTTTCTGAATTTCAGCTGCATTTGGAGTTAATCCCTGTTTATGCAGCCCCATCGCCAAAAGAGAGCTAGTTTGCATATTTATCAGTTAGGCAACCTGAAAACCCAATAGGAGTTTCAGCTGAATTAGTCCTTTCAGCTCTGCCTTTGATTTCAAGCTTCAGTAGGTCATAATTTTGAAAGAGCATGGAAGGGATAGGATCTTTACAACCTAATAGCTCCTTTTATTAGGTGGGTAATTATATATGAATCCCTGAATGAAATATTTTGAGCAAAATGGCACTGTAACAGAAGTAATAATTCAGATTATTTTTTTACAGTTTTATGTCGGGAAGGAAATCTGATGTCAAACAGAGGGCTTGTTCAAATGGTTCATTAGAAAGTCAGGTCCATTTGTGGAATCGTTCCTTCAGCAAGAGTGCTTGTTCAATTTACTGAGATTTTCCTGAAGTCCTTCTGAAGAGCTATGTGATGTTAGTCTGTGGGGCAGATTACCCTTGTTTAACATCTGGGGGCCTAGGCAGACAACCCTCCACTGACCTGGAACAAGGCATTTCATGACATAATATTGAATCTTGCAGAAAGAATTGATTACTTCAGAAAAGACGGTGTTCATTAGTCTTACCTTCTTGAGATCCTTGAATAGCTTCACCTTTCTGATATTCACAAACAAGGAACATTCTCTCAAGGCACCTGACATCCAAGGAAAGTCATCCTGAATACTCAGTTTAGAATAGGCTGCAAATCTCAGACTTCAGGGACTGAGTCGCATCTTCAATCTGTAGATGGTATCTGGACAAACAAGATATCTAGCATGTTTACAAAATTCTAGACTCTTCTAATCAAGGTCAATGACCTTGGGAAATAACACTGTTTAAAATACAATGAAAATACACATTATTTTCAGTGAGAGGCATATTTCTGTTGCATGCTCTCGAAACTTTCTTCATGAAACAAATAGAATCATTCATTGTAGTAATTATTGGCAATGGTAATAAGTTTTAGGTCCATGCAGTGGATGTAGAGAAGTATCCATTTAAATTAACTCAAGAGACTTTTCTGTGATTTACCTAATGGTTTCAATATGCAATGACTTGACCACAACTCTTGTACCATTCTGTTCCCCACCCTCTCAAGTAGTTCACATATGTGTACAACTGCCTGACCAAGTTTACAGGTAACTTTTAAATTTCCCAATCTCCTGATCTCTTGACAAGAAGAAGTCTGTGAATCCTGCAAGACTGCCTCAATTCTGCTCTTTCTCTGAGTCTAGCTCATGACATACATATAGGGCTCTTGAAGCCCATAAATCTCTCTGACTCCCGTAGGGCAATGCTTGACAGCCATCTAGCAATGCTGTCATGAGGACTCATTTCTCCCCGAAAAAGAAGAAAATAAAACTTGGCAGGGCTGCTCAGTTCTCCTCTGCCCTGTGCTAACTCTCAAGCAAGGGCCACCTCTTGAAAATCTTCGCTAATTTTCTTTTGTATTTCTTACTGGTAAGAAAAGTATTTTCTTTCCTCTAGAAATTTCTGCATTCATTAAACTCACAAGAACACAGATAGTTCCAAGTCCATAAAGCATATTTGGATGATGCTGTAGCCAAAAGTTAAATATTTCTCAGTGATTCATGTTCAATAAGAAACCAGTCCTAGCTACCTCTATGTAGAACAGAGTTATAAGCTTCTAGACTATTTCAATAATGGAACTTTACATTTGGGTATTATAAAATGCACACTCAATTGAACAATCTGAAGAAAAAAAGAAGCATATCGAGCCTTGGCTCTCAATGGCTTTTCCGATAAAGACTCTATAAGTACAGTTCTTTCTAGAAGCTTTTATAGCCTGTGCTTGAAGGTGGTTGCTGATTTTTTTTATCTACCCTTTTGATTCATCCGACTTTATTTAAAGATACACCTTCATGTCTTCTATTTTAATAGAGTATCTCACACATGGCAGTGACACAGCAATTCCAACAACAACAAGTCACCTACAAACAGATCAACTTATCATTTTAGATAAAATTGTATCCCAGTCTCAGATTTCTTATGATTTCAGAATGTCTATCTCTAGTCCTTGAGACACGAAAAAAATATAAAAATTCCCTTGTTTTAGGAAACAAAATCATCAGAACTTTAAACAGATGCAGAACCAGATTGCTATTCTTCCCTCCACCAGCTTCCTTCATGCAACTGCAGACAGCCCCAACGGCCAGAGGTTGGTACTCTAGCTTGTTTGTAACCAGCTGCACAATACAGGGCCCACAACATCCTGGAGTGGCAGGCGCTGTCATACACTCAGACCTGCAGTCTCTGTCTTTTTCATAATTTTCAAAGCAACACTTTACTCACAATTTGTATTTCTCTAGTAATTTTCAGAAATCACTTTAATAATGTACAGAAAGGCTTTCCACTAGATTCTAATGCTTGAAATTAAATTGGCTGCTTGGGAAAATCACAGACAGATGTTTTATAGGATATTCCATTCCATTGAAAATGATGCGCTCTAATGCCTCATGGTAACTTACTATACAAATACCTGTTTCCAAAAGGTACCAATTCTGAAAAGAGATGCCTGAGTATTTCCTGGTCAGTGAGATGATATAGGAGACCAAATGCCACACCCACATCAGCAGGTGATCACCACCCCGGTGCTCTCCACTGCTATTGTTGGTTGGGTAGCACTCACTTGGCAGACTTCTATTACAGTTGCATTCTCTGAAGGGTTTCTGCTCCTGCTCTCAGTCGAGAGCCTTTGTACATTGTCACCCTATGATTTCCGGTTGGCTGGAGAGCAACAGCAGCACTCTACAAGATGTCATAAACGCAGACGCATGGGCCACGGGATCTCACTGTGTGCTGAAAGTATTTTCAGAGGCGAGAAAGGAGAGTTGGGGAGGAGGTGAAATGGTGTTTTTTATTATTGTAGGGGAAACCTGGCAATTCTGAACTTTGTGAATTGTCAGCTTGTTTGGGGGTGGGTGGGTGGGTATGGGGTGTACTTTTTATAAGTAATATTTAATTTATTATTTAGAGTGGCTTCTTTTTGGATAATTTATGATTAAAAAAAAACAAAAGGGAGATCTGGTTGGAATCTAGATACGGCTGTTAAAGCTGCAGTGTCCCATGTCTCAGAGGGACCAGTTTGGAAATGAATTGTCCACTGCTGAGTATGAGGATATGCCCAGGCAAAGCCTCCACTGAAGCTCCATCATCTCTGCCTTCTCCCTTTCCAGGGTCATTTGAACAAGACACCACCAAACTGAAATAGTATGATAGCATTTCACAGATCAATGCTACTCATTCTCTCAAAGGGCTTTGCAATTCAAGCAAATTGTTAGTGTGCTAGTGGTAGGTTTATTTGGTAGAAATGGGTATACTACAGCTTTAACTAGCCTTAGTGGAAAAAAAAAGAAAATTTTTGTTGCTACAAAACACCTTTAAACAAAAGGTATTTTGAGCCTACAAAGAGTTTCTTTAAATTGTCAGACTCTAGCATTGTTAACCAAATTAGATTAGTGATTGCAATATTTAAGTGTAAATCTTGTTCTATGAGAAAGGAAACTTGCTTACAGTTTAAAACAATGACTGTTTCTACAAGATCTTGTATACTACTACTCGAGGAAAAAGGGGTTTTGTAATCACTGTAGAACAGTCTCATATTCATTTTTTATAGAAATGTTATTCCAATGGTGCATTTTTTGTTTAATAAATAAAGTTTTGATACAAAGTTCTTTCTTCATGAGTTTTTGTATTATGATTACTGGACCCTTACCCCTGCCTGTCTGGACTTATCCTCAGAATGCATACTGCCTTTCCTGACATCTGTGGCAGCTCTTCTTGGAGCCTTGGATTATTTTTATGCACATGCTTAGTATGCTTTTAACCCTAACAGCCAATACCCACATCTTTCTGTTGGAGAGCTGTCTCAGACTTCCAGAACTGGCTTTATTCCATGCACAGGAGAGCTGGAAATGCCTGCTCATACCTTAAGCATAGCTGATAAATACTCCTGCCCCTGAGCCCCTGATGGAGACAGCTCTGAAGTATAACCCACATTACCTCTAGAGTTCCCCTCCAGGACTCAGACAAGGTGACTGACTCTCCATGGGATGATATTGCTCCACGATATTGCATCTTAGATAGTGGGCACTTGTCTGGCTCACCTCCTTTCTCTTTCCCTCATCCCCATCCCAATAATGGATTCTCCTGGGAGCACTTCATATCAACTCACTTTTACTGACATCTTCATGTCAGGGTCTGTTTTGAGGGAATTAAGCCAAGATAGGACCCTGCTATTTTTCCCCATTTCAATACACCAACATCAAATAAATGCAATACTCCCTCTAACTTCTAGATGTTGTGTTCTTACAGTGTCAACAGCAGAACATATGGACACACATGCATTGAACAATATATTGCCACTGTCATTGAGAGATTAAGTTGGGCCTATGATCATGTAAGTTTGTCTTTAAGAGAAAGTCATATATTAATAAAAGTGTTATTAACTCTTCTGATTAAGCAGAGAATGAGTCAATAAGTTATTGCTGTAGATACTACTTCACACCAGACAGAATGACCATCATAAACAAATCAACAAACAAGTGCTGACAAGGTTGTAGAGAGAAGGAAACCCTAGTACACTATTGGTGGCTATGCAGACTGGTGCAGCCACTGTGGAAAAAAAGCATGGAATTTCCTCAGAAAACTAAAAATGGAACTGCCTTTTGACCCAGCAATTCTACTGCTGGGACTATACCTTAAGAATCCTGAAACACCAGTTTAAAAGAACCTGTGCACACCAATGTTCATAGCAGCACAATTTGCAATAGCCAAATACTGGAACCAAACTAAGTGCCCATCAGTAAATGAGTGGGTCAAAAAACTGTGGTACATTTACACAATGGAATACTATGCAGCAGAAAGAAAGAAGGAACTTCTACCTTTCACGACACCATGGATGGAACTGGAGAGCATTATGCTAAGTGAAACAAGGCAGGAAGTGAAAGACAAATACCATATGATCTCACCTATAAGTATAACCTAATCAACAAAACAAACAAGCAAGCAAAATAGAACCAGAGACATTGAAATAAAGAACAAACTGACAGTAACCAGAGGGGAGTGTGGAGGGGATAATGGGGAGAAAACAGGGATGGGTCATCAAGAAACATGTATAAAGGACACATGGACAAAGCTGAAGGAGGACAGGATCGAGGATAAGAGGTGGGGATGGCTGGGGTGGGGGAAGTGATGGGGGGAAAGGAGACAACTGCACTTGGATAATAATAAAATAATTAATTAATTAAAATTAAAAAAATAAAAAAACAATGAGATACCACCTAACACTAATCAGAATGGCCATCATTAAAAAATCAGCAAATAACAAGTGCTGGTGAGTATGCAGAGGAAAGAGAACCCTAGTGCACCATTGGTGGGAATGCAGACTGGTGCAGTCACTATTGAAAACAGTATGGAATGTCCTTGAAAAACTAAAAATGCAACTGTCTTTTGACCTGGCCATTCCACTGCTGGGATTATACCCTAAGAATCCTGAAACACCAATACAAAAAAACCTATGCACCACTATATTCATAGCAGCATTATTTACAATAGCCAAGTGCTGGAAATAGCCTTAGTGCCCATCAGTAAATGAGTGGATCAAAAAAACTGTGGTACATTTACACAATGGAATACTATGCAGCAGAAAGAAAGAAGGAACTTCTACCTTTCACAACAGCATGGATGGAACTGGAGACTATTATGCTAAGTGAAATACGCCAGGAGGCAAAAGGCGAATACCATATGTTCTCACCTATAATAGAAATTTAATGAACAAAACAAAGAAATGTGCAAAATAGAACCAGAGGCATGAAAACAAGGAACGGATTGACAGTGACCAGAGGGAAGGGTGGAGGGGGTGAAGGGGGAGAAGGGGAAAAAGAAGGGTTTAGTATAAATGACCCATGGACATGGACAACAAGGTGTGGATTGAGTGTGGAGTGGGGGGTGGTTGAGGCAGTGGAGAGCAATGGGGGGAAAATTGGGACAACTGTAATAGAACGTAAATAAACAGATAGATAGATAGATAGATAGATAGATAGATAGATAGATAGTATGAGGCTACTGGAAAACTTACAAAAAATGACTGTTTTCTATGAAATAACCTCCTTTTGGTTTTGTAAAAGAATTATCCTATTAGTCTGTTTTATCTCATGACTTTAGCCTATTATCTTTATTTTATGTTTAGGTATTTTTAATTTATTCTTTTAATCTGAAATGGGAAAATCCGTTCAGGTCAATGTATATCAACCCTAGTGCATTGGAATTGCTCACAGCCTCATTTCATGACCCTCTGTGTTCTGTATATGATTTCCCCAAGACATAGCTCTGTAGTCAATACAGATCTGCACAGATCCCACCAAACTTTCCGCTATCTCACTGGTTTTCATTTCGAGTAACTGCTAGATTATTAGGATGTCTTCCCTTTCCTCTCCTTTGCTCTATGGTTGCCAAGTGCAGTATAGGAAAAAGAGCAAAGCTCAGGAATAAACTGATGCCTACTCTCTACTCTATTTCCTCCTGCCAGGCTGGAAAAATGGGAAAGGTACCCAAGCTCATCAGTTTCTCTCCTACTCTTTCTGTCCAGTTCTGTTCTGACAGTTGCAGTAAATGAATGAGTGTTGGGGAGAGAGAGATTAGAGCAAGAAATAAATAACAGGTGTGTTATATTATAATAGATGCTTTTTAAGGCAGCCGGGGTGATACCAGCCTGGATTTTTGGTTGGTATGCACTTTGTACTTGTGAAATGAAGGCAGTTTTGCACAAGATCACTGGCAATATTGCAAGAGTGTCCATCTATTGCACAGGTGGCAAACACAAGGCCTGCGGGCCGAATCCAGCCCTCTACCTGTTCTATCCGGTCCAGCACCTCGTTTCTACCCGGCGGCAGCGCTGAGTTCTCACTTACCTGTTAAGGAACAGTTACATTTCTACAGTCCTAAATTACTTTCAGCCCTTTGAAGGCAACTGCGAGGCTGATGTGGCCCCCGGTGAAAATGAGTTTGACACCCCTGTTCTATTGTGTTTTCTTAAAGTTTTATTGGCTTTATAATTAGTAAAAACATTTTTTTTTCTGAATTCTTCAGAGAGGTCCCACTTTTCAGTAATAATGCTCTCTATTTCTCCCTTTTCCCCATCCTCCTTCTTCGAGTGTATTTTTCTAAGTCCATAGATATAATAATGGGGCATGTGGAGGGACTGTTAGGGGCAACTTTTCAGACGCCATGGGAATTGTTGAATCTTAGATTTATTTTAAAGCACCTAAGTT
>VMDR010016284.1:0-21335 GCA_007922815.1 Macrotus californicus | reverse complement strand
CAGAGCAAGGGGGAATGATTAGCAAATTTAATGAATTGACCTTCTGTTTATTATGGGATTTCTACTTAATTCATGCTTTAGGCCTTAATTATACATGTTCCCATATGTCTTATTAAAAAACCCTTAGGCTGTAAGAAACAGAAGTTGCCTAGAAATAGATGAATAAAGAGGAATTTTTACAAGGAATCAAAAGTATTTCATGAAAATCAAGTACAAAACTTGAGCAGGGTCTCTCAAGAAACCAAAATTCAAAACTATAAAGTCCATAGGCAAGGTCACTCCTCTCTCTCTGAGACCACTCTCTTTAACTTTTATTCCTTCTCTCTTCACATCAGCTTTATTTTTTTTTTCTCCCAAAAGACCTACTTTCTCTGGGTCAGCGTGTTATAAGGTCACCACAGCCCGAGCATCAAATTCTCTCCCTGTTAAGCCATCTCGTCAAAACTAAGTAGAGCTTCTGAGTCCCTGTTTTGAATTCCCACAAGAGTGAATCTGTTGGACAAGCTTGGATCAAGTGTGAACAGCAGGGATATGACTGTGCTCAGGGGGCAGGGTTATGTGGCCCACCTGCTACCAATTTAGGGAAAAGGGGCAATGAAGACAGTGCGACAGGAGATGGAGAGCTTAACTGGACAGGCATCTGTGTTAGTCTGTTAAGTTGCCATAACAGAATACCACAGACTGTATGGTTTAAACAGTAGACACTTAGTGCTCACAGTGCCAGAGGCTAGAAGTTCAAGATCAAGGTGCCAGCAGTGTGGTTTCTGGTGAGACCTCTCTTTCTTGCTTGCAGACGGCCACCTTGGAAAGAAATCTCTGTTGCCTCTTTTTCTTCTTATAAGGACATCAGTCATATTGGGTTAGAGCTCCATCCTTACAACTTCAGTTAACCTTAATGCCCTATCTCTGAATATGAGGGTGAGGGCTTCAACAATGAATTTTAGAGAGACACAATTCAGTCCATAACATCATCCAAAAAGAGTATCTACTGTGCCATATAAAATGATTTCTGAGTTTACTTTTGGAGTATAATGCATAATGTTTTATTTACTAATAGCCATTAATGGTCTATAATTATTAAAGACTTATTAAAGATAATTCTTAAATTGGCTTTTCTTCTTCATGACCAGTATCCTCTCATGTGGATATGCAGGTGGAGAATATCTGGTCATGTATATTCAATTCTCAATCATCAAAGCTAATGAAGATGTAGAGCGGATACTTGGATTACCTAGAAATAGAGAGAACTATTGTAACAGTCTATTCTAATAAATCAAGTGTCCTACAGGGAGAAACAGTACAATTCAGAAGACCCATACACTTTTGACTGAGTAGGGAGAAATGTTCTATTGGAGTCATACAGACATCTCCATTCTATTGATATTTTATTCAGTAAAGGGAGAGGTTGCACAACAAAAAGCATGAAACTGGCCTCAAAATAACAGAAGTAAATAGACCTGGCAGAAAACTAAGGGGACTCTTTCTAGTATGCAGAGGTTGATTTAAATACAGAAAATTTACCAAGTGGTAACTCAGAGGATTGTAACTAAGCGCTAAAAGGGACCGAAACAATCCCTCTCTAAACAAACGCTGCTTCATTCTGTCACTGAAAACCACCAGAAGCCAATGGCTTATTCAAACGTATCTGGGTGCCACTCTGAAAGCAAAAATTCTAATATCATCTCAGGAGCTTGAGGATATTGTTCTGCTCCAGCAAATATTTCTGAGCATTCTCGGTTCTCAGGAAACTAGTAATATGGAAACATTATTAAATCTCGAATCATTCAGCCACTGCCCTATGCATGCTACCCTAGTTCTGCTGTGCCCAACTCAGCTGCGAAAACGAGGGAAGGAAACTAACACCGATGGAACAGCACAAACGTTATCTCTTATACTAAGAACATTTTCACTTCATCTAAGATTACTAATAATCAGACAACTCCTTTAAAAATATAAAAAATAAGAAATAAGCTAAAATCAACCATGTTTGTCAATAAAGTATTAAGCATAATTTTTACGTTATAAAGCCATGGAGGATATGCAGTATGGAATAATGGTAAGAGTAATGGCACTGGGGTTAGAATGTCAGGGTTTCCAGGAAACACTATAAAGGACACATGGACATAACCAAGGGGGAGGGGGGTGGGATTGGCTGGGGTGGAGGGGGAGTGGTGGGGTGAAAATGCAGACAACTGTAAATAAACAACAATAAAGTAATTAAAAATAAATTTTAAAAATGCAAAAAAAAAAAAAAAGAAGAATGTCAGGGTTCAAACTCCAGTTCTCCCACCACTCACTAGCTATGTAACCTTAGGTAAGCATCTTCACTATGCACACAAGGATAATAACTTCTACTTCATAGAGCTGTTGGGAGGATTAATGAATAATAAATGTAGAAGTGCATGGCACAGGGTCAGCACTGTGTTCACTTTTGCTCTAATTATAATTTCTGCTATTCCATGTTAGCTACTATGGCAGAGAGACTCCAAATGGTCTCCCATGATCCCCACTTCCTGGTATTCACACCCTTGTGCAATCTCTTCTCCTCGACTGTATGTGGGACCTGTGAGTTGCTTCTAATCAATAAAGTGCAGCAAAGGTGATGGATGCCACTCCTATGATTAGGTTACAGGAAACTGAGACTTCTGTCTTTCTTTACTACTTCATTGGCTTGCATGTGTTAATTAAACACACACACACACACACAAGCTGCCACATTGGAGAACTTCCGTCACAAGGAATTGAGGGCAGTCCCAGCCAACAACTACTGGGAACTGAGATCCCCAGTCCAGCAACCCACAAGGAATTGAATTTTGCCAACAACCTTGTGAACTTAGAGGTAAACCTTTCCCCGGTAGAGCCTTCAGATGAGGCCCCAGCCCTGGCCTATGCCTTGACTGCCTGTAAAAAACCTTGAAGCAGAGGATCCACTTGAGCATTGCCCAGACTCCTAGCCCCCAGAAACTATGGGATAATAAGTATGTTTTAAGCCATTAAGTTTTGTATCTATAGCAGGAAATAGCTAATATACTGAGATAATGCTTAATACAAAGTGATTGTTCAAATAAATATTCATTTTCTCTCCCTCCTCAGTTATATATATGTAATATATATTATATATAATATATATATCAATGTGATTTTTCTTCAAAATTATTTTTTAGAAAATTGTCTAATGTATCAGGCACATGGGATCTGCCCAAACTAGGCTTCTATCTCTTTTTGTAAGCATTATTTTCTTGCTTTGATTCAGTTTCTTCAACAACACTAACCATCCTTTATGAAGTACCTACATGTGGCATGCACAGGTGTGTACTACGGATCTTACCCATATTATGTCATTCGATCTTCACAAAAACCCTGAAAGGCATTATTACCTTCACTTCACTGGTCAGGACACTGGTGTTGTGAGAAATTGAACCCCTTTTCGAGGGCCAGAGCTAGATGCTCCAAATTCTCCAAACAAAACAGAACAAAAAGCCACCACTGTTTGTTTATGCTCATAGCTGTTTTCAAGATAAATACTATTTTTATGCACATAGTGCACAGACACCTCCAAGGTGTTATTCCTTTCCTTTCTTCATTTCTTTCTCTTTGAAAATCCTCATGCGCCAGCGACCATTCAATCTGTCTTTCTCTGTGTATTCACACTGCAATCAAACAATGCTCATGCTGAGGGGCCACTTATCTCGTTGCTGTTAGGGGACATCTTCATACACAGCTATACCTGGAAAGAAATAGATGGTGACTTTAAGAGGTCAGAATCAGGTCAAATGCTATTATTACAATATGCAAAGGAGCCTCCAAAATGCTTTTTTCTGTTGAAGCTATGGCTTAGGCAGAAACAGAGCTGAGATTTATGTCCACAAACATCAAGTTGAAATTATGGTTCTTACGACAATCATAACTTACCCTCAAGCACACAGGCAGTATTTTTAGTCGTTAGGTTATAGTAGGAATGTTGCAGCCTCAGATATCTGTGTGATATGTTCAGATCACAGCTAATACAAGATTGGTTAGTTTAGATTTCCTTCACTCTGAGGTTGCTTATATTTATACATAAGTTGATTCGCTTGAGTGTGATTTTTGCACTCAAAGAAATGTGCATTTCAAATTCAAGGGAGTAATAATTACTTGCAAATTTCAATTAAATTAGTTAGAGCTTAAAATAGGCAGAGTCTGAGCTCAGCACTCAATGACAGGTAGTGGGAATAAGATAACCTCAGAACACGTTGAAATATTTAAGTTAAGGAGACTCAGAGGAAGAAAGCCTGTCTTGTTTATACAGTAGGAGAAAAGTCCCAAGGTTAAAATAAGCCAGACAGGTTCATGTGTGTATTATATTTAATGTCCTAATGATCCTGATAAATACACACAAGTAATCCTTCTAAATGCATTCATGCATTGAGAGTCACACCCTGAAAACAGTATGAAGTGGATATGAGCATTTACGTCGTGAAAACTAGCATGTACTTGTGTGCCTGGGCCTGAAAATAAATTCTAAACAAGAAAGGCGAAACGGGTTATAAGTCAAAGAGAAACAATACATATCCAGCCTCCTTCTTCTGTTTGGGTTGCTCAGGTACCAGTGGCTACTCTGGGAAAAGTCTAAGTCATTTGGCTTCAGGAGACGATTAAAGTATCTGAGTCAGTCTCAGACACCAAGGTAGAATGAGACCTAACCTACAGCATTCTGGGGCCTTTCACTCTTGTAGAAATGTAGCTTTCTGAAACAACGTTGAGATATCCAAATTCTTCTCTATTGGCAAATACTACATACTTATATATGCAAAGATATCGAATCATTTTCTCCCCATATATCCCAGGATTTTCTTTCTTCTCTCAAAACTTGAACTATTTGACAACCTTGAGGTGTGGAAGGCAACCAGGATTGTAAGATCACTCAGGAGTGATAGAAAGATTTGGAGTCATTTTAAAAGGGCAGGAAACATGGAGGAGGTTATTTAAACCTTAAAACTAGTATTTTAATTGCTCTTTCCCTCAGCTTTGAATACTCAATTGTCAAAATTCTAGGTTTTCAAAAATAACATTTGCTTAAAAGGACTTATTACAAAACAGTAGGTATATATATATATACATATATATATATAATTATTGCTGTTCAAACATACAAGTGAAATTGTATCATTTTCCTTCATCATGAAGCTTCCTATGGCTTCCTGATCCCCACAGAACTGCCAGGCTTTTTAGCGTAACATCCAAAGCTCTTTACATCAAGCACTCTTTCCCTCACTCAAGAGAACGTGCTTCATGCACAGGAATCTGTAATTCTCTCCCAGAAAGACCGTGTGCTGCCGCATTTTCATGGAGCTCATGCTGTTCTCTCAACCTGGAAGGAGAAATCTTCCCCACCTGCTTCTTAAGGAAATCCTCCCTATGCTTCAAGTCTTTGCTCCAACGCTCCCTTTTGCTTGAAGCCACCACTAGGCCCTACGTTCTCACAGCCCAATACTTACACCTCTTTAATACATCACAGGTTTTGACAACTCTCCTTCGCACACTGTACTGAGTTTATGCTCATAAGAGATGCTCCAATGAGTGTTTGCTTAAATAGAATTCTTACAAAATTGTAATTGCTTTTAAAATTTCTCCAACACCATTTAAAAATTAGGCAAATCTATTGTTTTGGGAATTTAAAAAAGCTTTCATTGAAGTTACTGAGGTGACACTGGTTAATAAAATGATGTAGGTGTCAAGCGTACAATTCTATAATGCATCAACAGTATCTTGTGTTTTGTGTTCTCCACCTACAGCCATCTCTTTCCGTCACCATTTATCTCTTCTTTCCCCTCTTCTACCTCCCCCCACTCCCCTTTCCCTCTTGCAATCACCATACTGTTGTCCAAATCTATGAGTTTGTGGGGGGTTTTCACTTAATCCCTTCACCTATTTCACCCTGCCCTCCAAGCCCCTTCCCTCTGACAGCTGACAGTCTGTTCTCTGTATCTATGAGTCTGCTTCTA
Source organism: Macrotus californicus (assembly GCA_007922815.1). NCBI lineage: Eukaryota > Metazoa > Chordata > Mammalia > Chiroptera > Phyllostomidae > Macrotus > Macrotus californicus. The sequence continues at coordinate 15,351 of VMDR010016284.1, read as the reverse complement.
TTTTGTTAGTTTATTTTGTTCACTACATTTCACATATAAGAGAAATCATATGGTACTTGTTTTCTCTGGCTAGCTTATTTCACTTAGCATCATACTCTCCAGGTCTTTTCATGCTATCACAAAAGGTAAGATTTCCTTCTTTTTCATGGCCACATAGTATTCCATTGTGTAAATGTACCAGAGCTTTTTTATCCACTCATCTACTGATGGGCACTTGGGCTACTTCCATATCTTGGCTATTGTAAATAATGCTGCAGTGAACATATGGGCACTTATATTCTTTCTAATTAGTGTTGTGGGTTTCTTCAGTGGAATTGTTGGGTCATAAGGCAGTTAATTATTTCTTTAGGAAACTCTATACTGTTTTCCGTAGTGGCTGCACCAGTCTGCATTCCCACCAACAGTGCACTAGGGTTCCCTTTCCTCCACAGCCTCGCCAACACTTGTTTGTTGATCGTTTCTGGCATTTTTATGGTCTTTACTATTTAAAGAAGAATTAATAGAAATAAAAAGTAGTGAACAAGCGTGCTTTATAATTCCCCCCTCCAAGACAACCTCTATGAAGGATTCAGTATATACACCCTTTCACAGTGTGTGTGTATCTTTAATTGCTTTTTACAAAAATGGCATCATAACAGGAAAGTTTTCATCAGATCAGCAAGATTCTTCTCCCTAAATTTCTCAACAGAAAAATTTAGAGTGTTGTTTTTATTATTTTCAAAAAATCTTCCTCTTTCCCATATTATATCAAGCATTTGTTTTTAATTTTATTTGACCCCACCCATAAATTCTCAATTTGTCATGTGCTTTCATTATGAGGAGACAATAATTCACAGTGGCTCAGCTGGTCTGCCTGGACCTGCCTGTTACCCTTTGGGCCTAAGGGGTCCTATGTACATATTAATGAGGTACACACAGAAATTGCACAGCAAGTATCTTTAAGTAGTGTCTTAAGATTTACAGAAAGAGCACTTGGCTGGTGACTAAACTCAGGGTTTTCTTGAGTTCTGTTTTCCAAATCTTTGTGACAAGGACATCTGGATCTTAGTTTCTGGACCAAAGACTAATTGGGCAGACAAGAATTTTTGAATTGTGCTCCAAACAGTGCACAGACCCCGAGAATGGGCCCCAGAGGCTTTCAATAGAAGGGTAGAAAAAGAATTATTTGATAAAAAATTAATTAATAGAAAATCACAATTAATTAAATATCTCATCTTGAAAATTACTGAAAATTAAATGCAGTGTAATTATCTCTGGTGCCTAACTTATAGGAGAAAATAAACCTTTATTTGTTAAGGAATAAAACTTAGGTACCATCAACCCTAGTCTCCAAATGGATAGCGCTCAAGTTTAACATGCATCCTTTTGTTTCATTTTACCTCTGTTACCTGCTTCCCAGGCCTTCCCCTGTGCTTCAGTCTTTTTCAAAGAAGGCTTTTACACTAACTCAGACTCATCTGACTATTCCGTTTCTAAGCGCAATACAAATAATGAAACAAAAAACACTAGATTCACCCAGCCAGAGAATTTGAATCTGAGTCTTAATCTGCAACCAATGTTTCACCTTGAGCAAGTCACTTATTTCTCTGAAACTATTTTTTCAGGCAATCATTTATCAACTAATTTTGAGCATTTATAGCACATCTGCTACTAAACCAAATACTATAATTGATGTGGCCCAGCCCACTTTCCAGGAGCTTGCACTGTGATAAGGGTATATTTAACCCCAGATACGTAAAAGTCTGTGGGAACGAAAGAAAAAAGAGGCAGTCCTGAGAAAGTATGACCACAGGATTGCCAAATCCCTTTCAAACCCCCAGAGTCTACAGCTCCGTGGAAAGAAAGTAGCCAGTTTGTTGCTTTTTTCATGACACTAAGTGTTCTGTAAATCTTCTCCTCAAATCACTGAAAAGGGGGATAAACTTACAAATATATAATGTCAATTGACCGACACCTTCTCCAATCTCTCTCCCAAGCTGCTCTGAAACTGATCACAGCCCAGGCAGGATCATATCACCAGTGTCTGGCACTTGGGAGGGGCTCAGTAAATATTTGTTGAATTAACTCATTAATGCCTAGCAGGTAGACCAGGCCAAAGCAGAGGGAACTTTCTAGCTTTTTTCATTGGTATGGATTTGGCAAAAGCTAAGTCATAGAAAATGTGACTCTGGAAACAAGAGTGGAATATGAAAGGCACTCTTTGGAACATGAACTTGGGTAATTGCTCATTCTGCTGTGGTTCCAAAGCTGATTTTCCAGCAAAATGAAAATAACGATGGCCCTGATCGGTGTGGCTCAGTTGGCTGAGCGTCATCCAGCAAAGTGAATGGTCTTCAGTTAATTCACACGTGCCTGGGTTGCGGGTTCAGGGAGCTTATGGGAGGCAACCAATCAATGCTTCTCTCCTGTGTCAATGTTTCTCTCCTTCTCTCCCTCCTTTCCCCTCTCTCAAAAAATAAATGAATTTTTTTTTACAAAAGAAAATGATGATGATACCACAAGCTTAGTGATAATTTGTAGTCTTCATAGACTTATAGATGAATATTTCGGCCTATAAACAAAGAAAGAATTTTCCAAACATGGCTAAATCTTTACATTAAGAAAGCATATCTCAGGCTTCTAACTCAACATAGACTTATTTTGGCAAATCACTTACAGATATCTGAGTTCCAGCTGTATCTAGGAAGGGGCGGTGACAGACTCTTCTGTGGTATGCATCAACCTAGTTTGGCTTGTCCAATGACATTCTGGGCTTCCAGGTGTGGCATCGTGGCAGGAAAATGTTCTGTGAGGCTGCAGACACAGCAGGTGCCTGCTGAGCAGATCCCAAGCACAGCTGTTTGGCTCAGAGAGCAGCAGATAGGAAGAACACTAGGGCCTGCCACAGAAGCCAGCTCGGATAGCTGCTATTCTTGCAAACTGGTGTATATTACAGACGTAATTCAAGGGCTAAAATTAAAACTAAAATGAACCCACAAATTCTGGAACAGTCTTCAAACATTCCAGCGCTTCTTTTAATACAGCCAGCCGTCTTCTGAAACTTGAAAGGAGTTTCCTCTAAGCAGAAAAGTCTGAAGAGCGTTTCTTCAAAGATCCTTAAGGGGAACTCACTCTGACCATTGAAAAGGAAGGTTCAAGAAGCCTCAGAGATGACATGGATGGAAAAATCATTTTCGACTGCCAGGGGAGAAGAGGTCAACTTAAATGGTTCATGAGAATACAGTAATCGAGGTAGCAATCCAAATCAGAACTCAAAGAGCAGGTGTACTATTAAAGACATAACCTTGTAAAGCAAGGGCCCAGGACCAAAAATACCTACCTAGCACACACTATGTGTGTGTGCATATACATCAGTACAGGGGTGACACTAACCAACCAAAACAGATGCCAGCTGTGTCCAACCCATGTGTCCTTACTGACGCCATATCTGATGTCTCTCCTTTATTATCTGAGGATGTTTGAACTGCACAAGCCCTGGGATTCATGCAGGCCTGTGTTCTGTTCCCCACATTTCTTATGCTTTCTCCTGCCTCCGTGCCTTCACACAAACTGTTCCCTTCACCAAGGAAACCCCCAGCCATCACCTGTAACTTCCTGCAAAAACATCTCTGACCCTTCAAATCTGAATTAGGTACATCTCTGAAGATCTTTCCTAGGACCGCATATTTACTCTTATATTCAGAATTTGGCGGGGGAGGCGAAGCAGAAAGACATTACCAGAGAAGCCAAATTACTCATCTCAATTTACTTGCAAATAACAAAGAACTGGTGAGCGTCGCTCTAAATCCCCATCTCCAAATTCTGAATCAAAATAATTTTGTCACAGTTGGTAACATTCTCCAGGGAGCCACTAAAAGGTATTATAGGCTTCTTTCTGTTCATGCGTCTAGGGCCCCAAAGAGAGCAGAAAAAAATTTTTAATCTGATGATTTTAGGCCCAATCATGAAAACCCTCTATTTCTGCAGGTCTGAACCATGGCCCTGGTAACAAGAGAAATACCTTTCTTAAGATTAAGTTAGGCCATGCTGTCACCGAGCAAACAGTTACTGTATGTCGTTGAGATGTATAATTAGTTAATAAGTCCTATGGTTGACACTGCAGGACTCAGGGAAGAACCAGAGTTGAACATTCTTCTGTGGAAGCTTCAGAGCAGCATTTACCCAAGGGCCAAGTGAAAGGGTGGGGGACTGAAGGAGCAACCAGGTCAGGGATGGGGGTTCACACATAGAAACTGTATCAGTTAGGATCCCAGTAAGAAATAAATGGCATGTTCCTAAAAGGGAAATTCAAGGAGAGTTTCATAAAGGATCTATTTGCAAAGGTGTGGGCAGGGTGTAGGGAAACCACAAGAGATTAGTGCTGGCAAGAGCACAGCAGGTGTTACCACCACTAAGCAAAGAAGAAAATGGTACCAGAACCCAGAGACCGAGAATGCTGAGTGGAGAGACCCATTTGACAGGAGCTTGGCACCTAACATAGAGGGACTCAGCCAGTGGGCAGTGACAAGGCAGGAGGGAGGTGGTCTCTCTCCCCTTCCTCCCTCCAATCTTCTGCTAATGCTGCCCTTGAGGGCAAAGGATAAGGGAGCCATGGACCTAATCCAAGGTCAATCTCTGGGTGTACAAAGCAGAGTGGAGAAATGTAGAGACGGTCCGGAGCCCCAACAGAAGTCCAGCATGCGGACACAAACATTGTAAAAGCCTGCCTCATGTGGTCATTTCCCTTATATAAAAAAGAAAATTCCAAACCACTTAGAACTTGAACCTTGGCAGTAGATAAAAGCATTGGCAAACTGCCTAAATTCAACCCTTAGCTCTACCTGTGACAAGTAGCTTCACCAAACTCAAACTTGGTTTACTCCCCTGGAAAACAGGCACCATAATAGTACATATTCATGGAGATGTCAAGATCCAGTAGGGCAGCCCACATGGTGAACATTGAATAGTAGGTGCTCAATAAATGTTGGTATTAATTTTCCAGTTATAGCTATTACTGTGTTTTGATAAATATTACATGTGCCACATCTTCTGATGTTTTCCAATTGAAGAGGCTAAATGGTAAAGGGAGCAGGGAGAAAAGTAAAGGAATCTTCATCCCATTCTCTCTGGCACCAAGAGAAAGAAGAGCAGGGGTCCCAAGTATGCTGAGCACCACACGGAGACCAGCGTGTCAGACAAGAAACCTAGAAGGTCAGAGATCCCAGAGAGGATGTTTGCAAAAGAGGCGGGAAGGCTAAACTTCCAAATTGACTTGTGTAGGGTAAAACATCCACCCACAGGAAAGGGTTGGGAGGCTCACACATTCCTGTTATACGGAGAGAAGGAAATGGACCAGAAAAATGAAATCACATCTGTGTAGAACCATCTGTGCATTACACAGAGAAATGAAATCTCTTTAGCAATTCAGTGGTAGTCTTAGCACGTGCCTGAGTGCAAAGATAGGATAACTCTGACAACAACAGTTCATGGTCAGCATAACTTTCTTGTATATAACTGTTTGGCCCCAACCTAAGCGCATTGGCAGAAATAAATGCCATTCAAGTGTTCCCTATGTTTTGGAAGCACGGGATTTTCTCTTCTATAGTTGTATCCTACCATAAATATAGTCCTTTATAGTAAAACTATTTTTGACAACCAGACATTGCTAAGTTAAAAACAGAGAATTAGTATTGACAAGTTAACAAGATTCTATGGATCTATAAGTCACAAAGTTCATCATCAAATAGGAAGACAGATGCAGAGAAAGCAGAACACAGTTTCTGCCAGGTAGGAATGTACTGGGATGGAACAAAGGACTAACACCAAAGATGCATGTAACACAACCTCTGGGCTTAACATTCAGTCTTTGATTAACTTCCCTGTTTTGATTTTCAAAATTTGAACAGACATTGGTAGGTTGTGGACTCCTCTTTTTTGGATGGTGGGTTTTAGAGTTTTGTTTTGTTAAAAAACAGCTTTATTGAAACATAATTTATATAGCATATACCATAACCATTTAAAATGTACAATTCAGTGAGGAATTAGTATATTTATACTCATGTGCACAACCATCAGCACAATTGATTTTAGAACATTTTCCGGTCTCAAGAAGAAACCCCATACCCTTGAAATATCATTCCTTTGTCCCTTATCTTCACCCTTCCCAACCTAAACAATCACTAACTGAGTTTCGATCTATATAGATTTTCCTGTTTGGACCATTTCATATAAATGAAATGATGTTCCGGTAATATGAGATTTACTGTGACTGTCTTCTTTCACTTAGCGTAATGTTTTTGAGGTTGATCTGTGCTGTCACATGTAAAGAGCTTCATTCCTTTCTGTGGCAGAATAATAATCTGTTGAGAGGATATACCACATTTTATTTATACAATCATCAGTTGATAGACATTTGGGTTGTTTTCACATTTTGGCTTAGATGAATAACACTGCTATAAACACTTTTGTATTAGTTTTTGTACAGACATGTGTTTTCATTCCTCTTGGGTAAATACCTAGGAGTGAAATTACTGGGTCATTTGGTAATTCTATGCTTAACTATTCGAGAAACTACCAGGCTACTTTTTAAAGTGGCTACATCACTTACCTTCCCACGACCACTTCAGTTTTTTCTAATGCGCTTAGAACTATGACAATCAACCTAATATCTAAGTGAAAACACAAAATGCCAAGCTGGTCTCTATGCTGCTCCCATCCACAAACAATTCTTCTCACTTCCCCACCCATCAAATGTATACTGACCATCTATATAGCAAGTCACAGTGACTCCTATGAGGATTCAAATAAGAACTATGTAGTCCTTTGTGTTATCGCCATGAGATGAATTTATCTAATTTATTTTATTTTCAAAAAACAAGTGAGATAGGCCAGGAGAGTATGATTATCACCATTAAACTTATCAGGGAACAACACACAGGAAAGTGTATAACTTGCCCTAAGACACATCTAGGTAGTAATATCGGGGATAGTATCACATATTTCAATCTTTTTCTTCAGTAAGAATGACAAGATACTAGCCTAAGCAATAACAATGCTGTGAGTCCAGTGGGGGACAAAAGCCGAATGTAATGAGTGTTGTAAAAGGTGAGAGCAGATGGGGATAAGGGTGTCCTGGAGACAAAGGAGGAAGATATAAGGAAGAGGTCCTGGAGAAGAAGAGAAGGCAGCACTGGAGATGGGTTTTATAGGACACATAGGAATTTTGAGAGTTTGACAAGTCGAGTTGAGAAAAGACACTGCTGGCCTGCAAAGCAGCAGGACCGACAACTTAGAAGACACAAGCATAAGCAGGAAACAATGGGTAGTCCAGTTTGAGTGGAACCTACTCTCTTACGTTTGGCTGAGTAGCAATAGGTTATGGGTTTTACTACATAAGTCAGAATCCGGTCTTTATTCAGTCAACAGTAGAGGAAAATTTGACAGAAACATTTTTGAAGGATTTTTATAATCAATGTTGTGCTTTAATAATACTATCATGGCAATACTGTATGAACACACAAGTAAAAGGGTAGATAATGGGACCAGAAACGCTAGTTAAAAGACTATCACAATAGCCCAAATATAGTATAACAGATGTCTAAATCAAAAATTCTCAACCAGAGGATATTTTGTGCCCCAGGTGACCTTTGCAGTGTCTGGAGACATTTTTGGTTGTCACACAGTGTGAGAGCTTCTGGCATCCATGAGACAGTGAATAATGATGCAGGAAACATCCTACAATGCACAGGAGAAATCACACACCGAAGAATCATCCAGCCCACAGTGTCAATGCCACCACAGGTGAGAAAATCTGGTCTAAATTAAGGTAATGACAGTGAAAATAAAAGCAAGGGACAGGTAATAGAATCATTGTCAAACAATAAGTGATAAGGTTTGATGACTGATTGGCTCTGGAGGTAAGAAATAGGGAGCAGGCAGTTTTTAGCTTGCATGATTGACAAAATTATAATAACAAAACCAAAAACTCTTAAAGAAATTGATATTAGGAAACAGAAAGAGTATTGCAAATGGAGGTTTTTATCTTCTCAGTCTCCCTTTCTTTGGAAAAAACCACCTCCTCAAACTGCAATGAGGTTTGGATGGAGAAGATCACACCCTCAACCTAATCTAAGAGGCATTTTCCTGATATAGATCTGGCGAATCAGAATCCACTGTAGATTTAGCCAAAAGGAATGGTTCTCTAGGTGGGCACGTGATCCAAGCAGATCAATCAGAGTTTCTCCTAGAATTCTACACTTGTCACACACACAGCCTGTCTAAAACTTAAACAAATGCAAGCAAAACACACATACACGCACACAAACATAGAAAGGGGGAGATCTCAAGAGATTTAAGCTCCTGGATCCAACCATGCCTGAAATACAAGATTTAGATTTCCCCATTATATTAAGCCAATTCATTTCCTACTTGCTTAAGCTAGTTTGAATGGGATTTCTATTACTTTCAAATGAAAAGTCTCTGCTAATAAGAATGAGATTAATTTTTGATATGTTAACAGATGGAAAATTCATGTAATAGATATAAATGGCGGAGCAGCTAGAATTTAGAGGACTAAGTTTTTAGGAGACATATTTTGTAATTTATATTTTGGAGGTGACAGATGCCAGGATAGTTGCAATCTTTTTGAAACGGACCAAAGATAGAAAGGAGACCTAGTATTTTTTAATAAGTTATAATAAAATAAAATGAATTATAAATTATTATTTAAGGAGCCTAAATTATTAAATTGTGATTATTCAGAAATAATAGTTTTAGTAAAGATATTGGAAACAAGTCATGAATGATTTTGAACTATTTGTAGTTTCACCACAAATAGAACAGATTTGAATTTGCTCAGTTCTGGCTAATCAATGTGTTACCATTTACTCTTACACCTCTTTCGTCTGCTTTCCCTGCTCTGTTCTGAAACACAGTAGGTTGATTTCTGCAAAACACATTGCCCTGGCTTCTCTGCCAATTGGCTTCTGGTTAATTTGACCAATAAGAGTCATTGGCAGGAGTTTGGAGTAGGTAGATGGAAAGAAGACAGAGCATGCCTCTCCTTCTTTTCTCACTTTGGCCAGTGTTTCCAGGGGTGGTTGTCTCCTCCACAGTCCCAGTTTCCCCAGGTCAGCCCTATACTTGGTGGCCTCAGTTCAGCTGAAAAAACCCAGCCCCTAAACTCTGGTAAAATAGCCTCCTCTTTTTGTCCCTTCAGCCCTGGAGGTACTGGCAATATCTGACTTCACTGTGCTATTTGCCTTTCTCTCTCTCGGCCCCTTTGTAAACAGTTCCCTATGTTCAATCATTTCTATTAAACCACCTACTTTAGGTTCTCTGGCTGTGCTCTAATTGACTTATTGCTTAGTATGTTAGTAAGTTCAGGCTGTATAACAAGAATACCATAGACCGGGTAGCTTAAACAACAAATATTTATTTCTTATACTTCTGGAGGCTGGAAGTCTGAGATCAGAGTGCCAGCAAGGTCAGGTCACTGGTGAGAGAACTCTCCTTGGTTGATGGACAGCTGCCTTCTTGCGATATTCTCACATGATGGAGAGAAACACCTCTCCTGTATTTTCTATAAGAGCACTAATCCCACTTATGAGGGCTCCACCCTCATGACCTATTTACCTCCCTCCCATAGGTCTTACCTCCAAATACTGTCACATTGGGGATTTGGGCTTCAGCATGTGCATTGGGGGTGGGGTGAGGCACAAACACTCCGTAGCATTAAGTCTCCAATTCAAACCACCAGAATTGAGGTGATAGACAAAGGGACAAAACAAGCCCATTTACCACTTTTGATCATTCAATTAAATAAGACATATAAATGATTGTGCATGGATATAAAAGTATCGATATAAAACACAGTTCATAAGGGGCATGCAACATAAAGTCATATTAAAACCAAGTTTAAAAATATAAAATAGTATAGATATATGTTTTGGAGTTCAGAGGAGGGAGAGATTGATGTGGGCTGAACTCTAAAGGAAGGAACGCCAAACAGTGGGAAGCAGAATTCCAGACAGCATCCTGTGGGGGGAAAGGGCAGAGCATAAGCAAAGATGCAGGAGTAAGCACCGTGCATTCATGAAGGGCTGAATGAAGTCGAGCTATGTATAAGCAAATCAGTTCAGATAAGAAAAGGTCACCTTGCAGGGGCCTTCAATAGTAGGCAGAGAACTGTAAAGTCTGTGGGATCAATCCCAGAAAAACTGAATGGAGAGACTGTGTCCTTTAAGATAAAGGCTCTACCCCCTTTTTCATCTGGTCAATGAAACACAGAACAAAGGGTCTGGGCTGGCTTTCATTCCCACTTCCTGACCCAGTTTATAATCCTAAAATTTCAAAGTTTAGTTCTTGGTTACCTAATTGCAGAGGAGTTAATAATAAATAACATTCATCTAAAAATAAAGACTTTTGTTGTTTTTCGATGGCTAAGGATTTTTTTTATATATTTACCAGACACCTAATCTTGCGCTAAGCCTAAAATGATGAGGTCAGCTTTATTTTTCCCAATGACCAATGTAATCCTTCATAATAAACATGACTCGACATTGCATGAAAGTAACCAGAAAGAAGGGTGTTTTTCCCAGCACTAGTTCTGACCTTAAAAAAACAGACTGGAAGAAATGAAGCAATACTGTAACATAGTCTAGTAATTGCTTTATAAAAGTGAAAGTACACAGCAACCCAAGAGAGAATGTGTCGTTCAAAATGTGATATGTTTTTGGAGAATGAAAATGGAAACATCAATGCAAAGATTAAAACATTTTAGGATTTATAAGTGGGTTAGCTTGACAGGGGGCTGATGAAATAAAATTCTACATCCCGTTTTAGATGAAGGTGAGTTTGCTTTGTCACGTGTATTACGATTCACATGAGAGAAGCTCATAATCTTTCTGCTGTTACCTTCACCTTCCATTGTGGGGAGAACCCGCAGAAGCATTCTCTTAGCTCTTACCCATCGCCAGGAATGAATTGCAGTCAGAACAAACAAAAGACTTAATTACAGCCTTTAAGTGCAAGCAAGAATAGTACATGTGGAAAGGAAATCATATCAAAGACAACTTTTTTAAAAGAAGAGAATAAAAGAAGTGAACTGGAATTTCAGCTTTGGGAAGAAGAAATTAAACTTCTACCCTTCTATAAATTGGTATCAGTAAAAATCGGTTTGCCCTTTTGGGTCTTTGGAAGGATTTTTAACTTAGCTTGAGTCAGTTTTGTTAACTTTCCCCAAAGAGTAATTCGGTGCTGATAATGAAAAGAATTACAGTAGATGTAGAGTCAGTATAACTTTATGACATAAAGACCTGTATGACCTAAGCATAGCTTATCAAAATATGTCACTGCATTGACAGCTTAAGCTGAGGGCAAAAGGCATTTAATAGAAAACACATAAAAACCAACCTCTCAACAGAAGGCAAGTCAAAACTTGCCAGAGTCACATAATCCTGTCATTTGGTAAAATGAGCAGGCCCGGAATGAGGGAACACGAATTAAAGGGGTGTTTTCAGTTCTGGACAAGACATGACAAAGCAAGTCAGCTTAATTGTTAAACTTTTAAAGGTGATGATGCTGAACAGTCCCCTAAGTTCAACTCGATTCTCAGCTAACCCTTAATTGTTAAATCATCGTGACAACTCCTGATGTGTCAGCCCTGCTATAAGTGCTTTAGGCTTTTCTTCGGCACCTGTTTTGCATTTACTGTTAGCATTAAAAGACAACGCAAATGTCAAAGGAGAACATCACTTCTGTTAACTGCATGCGTACACTTGCTACAAAGTACTTGAACACACACAAGACAATAGGAATAATCTCTTAGTGCTTTACAGAAGAGACCAGCTCTTTGAGCTCTGAAGGTCAATACTCGTAAAAACAATAACTAAGAAACTCATGCAGTCAATCCTCGAGCAGTTTCATTAAAACCTTGAAAAGAGAAGAAAGCTACGTTTTTCAAATGGAAATTTTTTGCTAGGGTAGAGGATTTACCTCTGTTGCCACTACACGTTCCACGCTTCCTAAAAAACCTGCTCTCCATCATTACTTATGTGGCTAAACTTGCTTCCAGCTCAGCCTGATGCCCCGTGAACAGACTGGCATATGGGGGCGGAGAAGGGGAAAATGGAGCCCCTGGAGGCAGGAGTAAGCCACTTTCCTGCCCATGTCTCCTCATCTCTTCCAACCCCCTTCATAGCCGGGGTCAATTTATAAAAAGAAAGCCCTTGACAATCACCTTTTCACATTCCTGTGCCTTCTCTACAATAACAGTGGTCTTTAGATGACCAGGTTTAAACTGAGTGTATTCAGAGTGTTTACAGAAATATTTTGATCTCTACAAATTGAAGGGAAGGTTTACGGGATCTAACCAGAGAGCCTCAGTTGTTAACGCCAAAATGCTATCTGTCCAGAGTAACTTGTTCCCATCATTGTATTAATAACATATGTATCCGGCCCGGGCTGGTGTGGCTCAGTTGGTTGCAGTGCGGTCCCGTAACCACGGGTTTCAGGTTCGATTCCCAGTCAGGACACACACCTAGGCTATGGGTCTGATCCCCAGTCCAAACACGTATGGGAGGCAAGCAATCAACTCTGATTGGCGTTTCTTTCTCACATCGATGTTTCTCCCTCTCCTTTCTTCTCTCTCTCCCTCTCTCTCTGAAAGCAATGCGACAATTTTCCTTAGGCGAAAATTTTTTAAAAAATGTAAATATATGTCTCAGGATATAGCTGTGGTATCAACACACACTGAACTTCTTTTCCTTTCTTGTCTGTCTCTGGAGGGACAAAAAAAAAAAATGCCTTCTCACAGACCATGAGGTCAGTGTGGAGCCACAGACCTGTGGGGCTGGTGGCAGCGCTTCCGTGAAAATAGGTCGTACACATTAGCCACGCTTTCCTGTAGGACCTGCAGAGCTCCGTCAGTCTCAGACTGGTCATCAGCTCAGGGTGCTGTCCAGGAGTGGGTGCGTACCTGATCGTCTGCAGAGGGAAGCTTTCTCAGCACCACCCAGCAGCTGGCCGGCCTCCTCAGCCCTGGAGCTAAAGTAGTCTTTATGGAGAGCTGACGGTTGAATTCTTTCTTTGACATGAAAGCACTGGGGATCAATAAGAGTCTTGAAAATCTGTATAAAGAAAGATTTATCAACACTAGCTTGTTTTGTCATCACTGGAGAAGTGTTTAGAAAGCACACTCGCCAACATGAACAATCGAGGAAAGAAGTGAAGCTGCTGATAATAGAGGTATTACATTAAAGAAAAACATGAAGACCTGCAGTGCCCGTTCAAGATCTCATTTTTCACGCGGGCGGCAAAAAATAATATGAAGTGATGTCAGTAGCTGAGGCTGTGGATACACAGGAACAGCACATCTGATAAGTGAAAGTAAATAAACTTGCGATCCTTAAAAAAAAAAGCCTTTTAAAACTTTCATACTAAAGAACACTACGCTGAGACATGTCAAAGATTTTTTTTTCTATTCTTGCCATAGTGGTCTGTAAGGCAGTGTATATTTTGCAGAAAGATAAATCAACTCACAGGACACCAAGAGAATAAGAGAATTGTTACAGATTGTAATGCAAAACCATTGATTTTCAGATTCCAAACACACCACTTTAACCACATTACTGCACAGTTGTTTCAGAGGTAATTTTTACATAAGAGTGTGTTTTCTTTCATTGCCAAAGAAAAAGAAATAAAAGATTCCACTAGAAGTACAGAAGTAGGTTTAGGTCTTAGAGGGAAAAACAAGCACTTACTGTTTTCTATAGTCGACTTAATACCCCATGGGCTTGTTCTCTCAATGCTACAGGCCACTAAAATGTATGACTTTGCACCTCCTTGGAAACCAGTCGAATCAAGTCGACAGATGGTTTCTTTCACAACAGCCTTGATAGGCACTTTTTCTGATCTCTAACTCTGTGATGGATGAGGTATAATTTTTAACACAAAAGTCGTATGACCAACTGTGAGGACAGAAAAAAGAAACAGGTGTTGGGTGATACAAAGACATGTAAGATGGAGTTCGACTTGATATATCATTCCCATTTTTTTTTTTTACTTGAATGCCAAGAAAGGGGTTTCCTCCCTACGGAGGGAAGATTTTGAAGATAAAAATGCAAAGTTGGGGATTTCAGACTAAAACCTTCTCTCCATCATAAAAAAAAAAAAATGCATGTGTTTTAGGGCCTTTGGAGAAAATTAAGGGTGAAATGGGATTTTGAGAAAAGCATGCTGAAGATGGGAATTTTTAGATAGAATAGTGCAAGTGTGGCAGTTTCTCTTCCTCTCTGGAACAGAGGGAGAGAGAGATATAATTGTATCTGTGGACTTAAAAGACACTCTAAAGATCTGTGACTTAAAATGACTGTAAAATATGAGTCTAGTGATGTCTGCTTTTCTGCAGCTACTGCAGGCTTTGATTTGCAGGTGCATTTGATATGGAGAAATGGCACTTCGCAATTTATCCACTGGCATAATGGACAATCCCACATTCATTTAGTCCTGTTTCCCATCCTGCTAACAAAATGTATTATGATTTAGTAAAATTACCTGGTATTGGGAGCAAGGGGGCTAGGGAGATTAGAGGTGAGAAAAGGTTGTATTACAGAATGATGTCTTCTAGGAAATAATCTTGCTGGAGGGCGATATGAAACGAGCAACTGGTGAAGGAAGTTACAGAAAATCTCATTTTTTTCAGCTGAGTCCAGTAATACTTGATGGTTGGTATTATCAAACACACATAGCTATATTTCATTTCCCTTGGTTTTGTTCTCACCTTATTTAATATTCCTTCATAACTTTTCACTTAAAACGCAGCATGAAGATGTAGAAAGAAAATCATATGGATACATACATAATTTATATGCACCTGAAGGCATAAAATTATGCTAGACAAAAACAAGTAGCGAGAAAGGTGAACAAGAAGTTAGATTTAAGTGTTGTTTAAAAAAATACCCCAGTGGAAATCTAACTGCAGAAATCCGAAAACTAATAAAAAATGACATTGCTCTCTCAATGAGGATGCTTGTAACCTTGCTCTTCAGCCCACAACATGCTAATTGAACTAATTCAGCAGGGATTGTCTTGAACTTGAATAACTTCGGTGTGTGGAAGATTGTTAATGTGAAGGTACTGAACTGTCAGTTCTACACAAAGAGAGATTTCCAACTCTATTTACATAGTGTTCTTTTCTTACTTTCTAGGATAATATTCTGATCTCTGCCAATGCTTCTTAGAAACACCTGTCAATCCATTTACCAACTTCTATGGCGTGATGCCTCCAGATTTCACAATAACAGAGGTTTCAGTATTGAATAAAAGACAGTGACCACACTTTCTAAAGACAGCATATGTGTTTGCCACATAAAA
>VMDR010016283.1:0-21341 GCA_007922815.1 Macrotus californicus | reverse complement strand
CTTTTTTGGTTAGGTATTTCTTGAAAATGTGGAGGACTTCGTAAAACAGATAGATTCTGTAAATCATATTAATTTGTTTTTCACAGAATTGAAGTAAGTATTTTAAATATTTCATGAGTATCATATCCATAATTTTCTCTTCTAGTTAAGGAAATCAGATAGCTAGAGGAGGGGAATTAGTGTTTGGTATTTTTTTTTATCACTGTAACTCTTAAATACCATGTGTACTGGATTTTTGCTTTCTCCTTTTTAAAAAACTGTCAATTTAAAACTAAAACTTTAAAATATTTTATTTATTTATTTTTAGAGAGGGGAAGGGAAGGAGAAAGAGAAGTAGAGAAACATCAAGGTGTGGTTGCCTCTTGTGCACCCCCTACTGGGGGCCTGGCCTATAACCCAGGCACGTGCCCTGACTGGGAATCGAACCAGAGACCATTTGATTCGCAGACCAGTGCTCAATCCACTGAGCCACACCAGCCAGGGCTAAAACTAAAACCTTAAAGTATATAGGTCAGAATATCATTTAACTTCATTTTTAGGAGGACATATAAAATATTTTTTCTTACGAAATTAAAATAAAATGGTGTCTTCTTATATCTGCATTGACTTTTTCTCCAACTTCGTAATGAGAAATTTTAAACCTGTAAAAAGTTGGGAGAGTTGTCACATGAGCATCCTATACCTCCATCCAGATTCTAGAATTCATGTTTTTCTATACTTTCTTTATAACTGTTTACCATCTGTCCATTATCACCTATTTTAACAAAAATTTCAAGGTAATTATAGGCATTAGTCCACCTTATCTCTCAGTATTTCACTTTGCTTAGCGTTACCTAGAGTGTGTTGTTCGGGGACAGGGTCCCCTCCGCAGGCCGGGTTTACAGTGAAATGCACAGGTTCGCAAGCCGCCGTTCAGTGAGTTTGACAGATGTAACTTTGTGTAGCCTGAACCCCTTCCAAGAGAACGTTTCCTCCATCTCAGAAGGTTCCCCCAGTCCCTTCTCTGTCAGTCCTTGTCCCCTAGGCAGCCACTTCTTCGAGTTTCTCACCATAGAGGAGTTTTACATGTTCAGGAGCTTTATATAAATGGGTTTGCAGTGTATTTGATTTTCTGGGTAAACCAAACTTCTTTCACGTCGGGTACATTTTGCACATGCCCCGAGTTCATCTTGTTTATCACTCAGTGCGCCCTGGTGTAAGTTCACTATAGTTGTTTCAGTCGTCGCCCTGTCGGTGGGCATCTGGGCTGTACCTGGTCTGGGGCTACCTGGATAAAGCATCGGAATGTTAGTTACAGGTCTTCATTTTCTCAATAAGTTTCTCCATTTTTACCTTACATGAGTAATTTCATAATTAAACTGCATTCCAGGAGCTATTTTTATTTATTATCTCCTCCGGACACCTGGGCTTATGTCAGTAGTCTGAGAGCAGGTAGTGACCTTCTGATACACCCTTGTGCTTAGGGAAGAAGACGTCACAAAGACCATGTACCCGCCGCCAGTTCCCGGCCCTGCACAGCCATCCCAGGGTCCTGAGGGGAGGAAAGTAGACCTTATCTGCGATGCTATGAGGGCAGCCCTGGAGAGCATAAATCCTCACAAGTACGTGTGCTGCCATTGGTTGGCATCTTTTGACTAACAGGAGTGTGCAGTTGTCCTCACTCTGCTTGTTCATCCCCTCATTCTGGTGGTGGTCTTCGCTTGTTACCTCAGGTACCTCCTATCGATACTCACCTCTCATGTGAAGAAATCAACCCCAGACCTGGAAGTTGTGCTGCAGAAGGTCCACGAGCTCCAAGGTAGAGACGCGGTCACAGAGAGCGTGTTTAACGGGGCCTCCATTGCCACCAGTCTCCCGGTCTTCGGGCGGCTGCACTGACCAGGACCAGGGCTGCGGTGCCGATTACACCTGTGGCCTCTGGGTGGCTTTTTTAAGACCTGTGTCATTCTTATGAGTGCTGCCCTACAGAGCATGTGCAAAAGAGTCAGAAGTGTATAGGTACTAGAAAATGTGTCACCGTGTCTCTCTGGTTATGTTGTTAGCTGTGTGGGTTTCCTCACATGGCTTTGTTCTCTTGTTTTCTGACACACGGACAGGAAATGCTCCTCCTGGTCCTGATGCTGTGAGTGCTGAAGAGGCCCTGAAGTACTTGCTGCTGCTGGTAGACGTGAATGAGTTATATGATCATTCTCTTGGGACCTACAACTTTGATTTGGTCCTCATGGTTGCTGAGAAGTCCCAGAAGGTATGTGGAGTTGCTACTTTGCCATCTTCTTGGTTCTTGCCCAGGTAATCTTGGTAGCATGAGTGCCCACTCCTGATAGTGCAGCATCCTGCTCCGTGTTGGCCTGTGAGGACAGGCCCAGAAGTGGATTTGTGAACCTCTGTGGCCCACGCTTCCGGCACCAATCTCTGTCACAGTTCTGTGGTTATCAGAGTGTTTGGATCGCTGGGTTGAGCAAGTGAAGTAAAATTAGTTGGTTGTTTTTAAGATTGCAGACATGTGTGTAAACAAATTCTCTTCTGACAAAGAAACATGACAAATGGCCCTGGCTAGTATGGTCAGTGGGTTGAGCACCAGCCTGCAAACCGAGGGGTCGTTGGTTTGGTTCTTGGTCAGGGCACAGCCCTGGGCTGCAGGCCAGGTCCCCGGTGGGGGGCGCGTGAGAAGCAGCCACACACTGATGTTTCTCTCCCTCTCTTTCTTCCTCCCTTCCTCTCTCTAAAACCAAATAAATAAAATCTTTTTAAAAAAAGTGGAACAACAAATCAATGTTTCTTTTTCTCTCCGCACCCCTTCCTCTCTCTCTCTCTAAAATCAGTAAGTAAAAAATAATAATATATTAATATGCTACATATTCTTAAAATTATATAGTTTTGGGCTTACTGCTATAATTATTTATTTATTTTTGTTTTTATAAGTAAATATAATCCCAAGCAATAAAGTTTTCATTTTTGTTTTTATAAGTAAATATAATCCCAAGCAATAAAGTTTTCCTACTTACAATTTTTTTTAGGATCCCAAAGAATATCTTCCATTTCTTAATACACTCAAGAAAATGGAAACTAATTATCAGCGGTTCACCATAGACAAACACTTGAAACGGTATGAAAAAGCCATTGGCCACCTCAGCAAATGTGGTAAGTGTGAGGATTAGTATGTTCGTTTCTGCTTTAAATTTTCTTTGGAACTAAGGAGGCTATAAATTAAAATATTAGTTTATTTATTTATTTTTAAAGATTTTGTTTATTTATTTTTAGAGAGAGAGGGAGGGAGGGAGAAAGAGAAGGAGAGAAACATTAATGTGTGGTTATCTCTTGAGGGCCTCCTACTGGAGACCTGGCCCTCAACCCAGGCATGTGCCCTGACTGGGAATCGAACCAGCGACCCTTTGGCTCTTAGGCCAGTACTCAATCCACTGAGCCACACCAGCCAAGGCTAAAATATTAGTTTAGACACAGACTGATTGCAATTTCCACTCTTGAAAACTTTAACAGTTACCTACACACACCTTATTTTACGTGTTCTGAGAAGCTGAGGGTAAAGCAAATGTCTTTTAAAGAGCTGAGGAGCTCTGCAGCTAAGACAATAGAGCAGATCTTTGGGTTAGGAATGATCATCTCCTAAATTTACTTCAGTGTCTCAAAATCAAAACTGGTTGATAATTCACTTTTCTCATGGTGTTGGCAAACACCTGAGGGACACCTGGCTTGTCTGGAGTGACATGCTCTGAAAGCCACAATTTCAGTCGTCAGTGACGGAGAGGAACCAGCGCAGTGCCAGTCCCTGAGCCGTGCTGGGGCCTCTGGCTTCAACAAGTGTGATTCTTTTCTGAGTGCTGAGAAGGAATAAGGAAGGCTCAGTCACCTGGGGAGCTCGTTAAGCATTTAGCTTCTGGCTCCCTTGGAAAATCTGATTCAATTGGGTTGGGGCGGACTCGGGCATGTGTGTATTTAATAAGCTCCCCAGGTGATTGTTACGAAGCAGGTTGCGCAAACCGTGCCGGGTGGTCGTTTATCCGGGGCAGTGAAAAAAAAGCTTTTTTAAGTAGAACTCTCATCCCAGTCAGTGCTTCTGGTACCTCAGAATCTGCAGTGGTGTTCATTAAAATTCAAATTCCTGGGTTCTGTTCTCTAGATCCTCTGATTACACAGATCTTACAAAGGTCCGTTGTTGATTTTGTTCAGGGACCATTGGTAAAATTGAAATCCTTTCTGCTTCCAAAGTCTTAAGCTTATGTGTGTGTGAATCTTATTTCTGCAGGACCCGAGTACTTCCCAGAATGCTTAAACTTAATCAAAGATAAAAACTTGTATAACGAAGCTCTGAAGTTATACCCACCAGACTCGCAGCAGTACAAGGTGTGTGGTGTACAAAACAAGGCTCTCCGGGTTCTGCTTTGTGCCGTAGTTGGAAAGGGGTGGGGGTCTTGAGTCCATGACACTGTCCTTGGTGTCTGGGTTCATCTTCATATGATTTAGTCTCACCTTGAACTTCTCATCTGACCTGTTCCTCTTCTGAACCACTTTCCCAGGCCAGAGACCTAGGCATGATCCCAGGTTCCTCATGGGGAATACCCCTGGCAGCTTCCACATGGGGCTCCCTGCCTCCACCCCCTCCTGCAGCGCAGCCTCACTGCTGCATGGCTGAGCATCCTGGAAAGTGCACATCTTCCTTGTGTATTTCAGGATAAAGGGAAAACATTGGGTTTGTCTGTTTAAACAAACATCTGTTTAGCTTTTCTTTTATGTCAGGTACTTTGCTTGTAAGCTACACATACTATGTAATTCTCACGAAAACGTGATAGGTGGTGTGCACAATTGACAGATGAGGACACAACTTGCCTATAGACTCGGGCTGGGGAGTGGCTGACCCAGGACCTGGAGCCCACGCTGTTAACCAGCTCACCAAGCCACCGTCGGCACCACATCCAGTCGCCGGCAGATCGCCCACATTTTTCTGTGATCAGGCCTCTGCTTCTCTAGCATCAGCTGCCTCTGCCAGCCTTCTGCCTTCCCCTTCCTTTAGCCCCACTTGTCCGTCCACACGCTCGGGTCTCCCCCTGCCAAAACCCGGTCCTGGATGAGGTTCCGAATGCTGACCTCCCAGACTACCTTGTTCTTAACTTGGTGGTGGCCTTTTTCAAACTGCTGGTTTGCTGATCTGTCTCCCCACCAGGCAGTGGACTCCCTAAGAGCACAGACTCGGTGTTACATTCCTTCTGTGTCCCTAACACTGAGCCGGGGAAATAGGGACTTTGGCCATTGGCTGCCCCTTTGCTCTCATTTTCATCATCTGTTCCTCTCCCCTACTCTCTCGCTGCTTCACTCGCACCAGCCTTCTTGCATATTCCTTCCTGTGTGTGTTCCCACATGTTCCTGCAGTTTGGCCACGGAGCCTTCTGTGCTGCCAGCCCCGGAGCACTCATTCGACCTCTTCCCTTGGCTCACTCTCCTCGCAGCTCGCTGCCTTTACCACCGGAAGTCCTTTCTCTGTTGCCACAAGAGCAGGCACTTGGTGGTGGTTCTTGTTATTGTTTGGTTTTACTTTTTGTTGCCGTGTCATTCTCACTGCCCTGAATAGTACCCAGTAATCTCTTACCGAGTGAATAAACAGCACATCCTCAGTAAGGTTTTGAGTGGTAGAATGACTGAATGCACTGAGCAGCTGTCGGGTTTTCCTAACTAAGGCAGCCGACAGTGGAGATTTAAAAAGTGGTCATCACCTTTCCTTACCAGCCCTCCATCTCTCGTCACAGGATATCAGCATTGCCTACGGGGAACACCTGATGCAGGAGTGCCGCTATGAGCCAGCGGGGCTGGTGTTTGTCCGCTGTGGTGCCCATGAGAAAGCCCTTGACGCCTTTCTGGCTGCTGGCAGCTGGCAGCAGGTGCTCTGTGTGGCCGCCCAGCTTTCCCTGAGCCAAGACCAGCTGGCCGGCCTCGGCAGAGTTCTGGCAGGTAGACACCCTCGCTTAGGTTCCCCAGGATGAGACCTTCTCTGAAGGTTTCTTTCTTTCCTTTCCTTCCTTCCCTTTCTTTCCCTCCCTCCCTTCCTTACTTCTTTTTTTTCAAGGATGCTTAGGGCAGCATACCTGGAGGCAATCCTCATACTCAGTACAAATTAATATGGCTCGGCTGAACCAGAGTCTGATCTCTTAGAGTGAAGGACAGGTTCCCATCTGCCTATGAGAAGAGATGAGTCGGGGGTCTGGCCCTCTCAGCTGTGCTCGGAGTCGGTGATTACAAGTTTAAGAATTTTTTATTTTAGGCCTTTTAGTTATTCTGACTCCGTTGTTATTTCTCCTTTAGAAACTGGTGGGTATTGGTAGTTCATACCTTCTAGCTCTGTCATCTATGATCTGTGATCTTTTTTCATATTCTTTACGACTCTTGGCTTGCTATGTACTTCATGGTGGAGTACGCCTACATCTCCCAGGTGTTTATGAAAGGTGGTGGAGAAGGCGATGGTCAGACGCTTCTGAGAAATGTTATGTGGTGGAGTCCTTTCATGTGTGTGTTAACTTCATTTATGTAAGCCATAAAAAGAAAGAAAAAGTAGCTCTTAAAATAGTGGAGGCAACTCTACCTGTTTTTGTCAGTGATCATATGGCTTGGAGTTAGCATGAGGTGGGAGCCGCGGATCTGCCAGCCCCTGGTTCTGTGTGCCTTCCTCCACAGTGTGATTGCCATGGCTGAGCTCAGTGAGTGCCATTCTAGGGTCTAAAACCTGCATGTCCCCAGGCAGACAGCTGTGTCCACCTAGTGCCCAACCAACCAAACAGCAGGCCCTTCCTGTTAGGGAAAAATGGATAGCGAGAGATGCCAGATCAGTTTCCCACACGCATGCCTTTGTAAGCGTTTTTCATGGCTAATTTTGACTGTACGTGATTTCCACCTCTCATGCAAGATTTAGATTGTAACCGCCATTCAAGGTAGGGCTCTGTGGTGTTCCTGCCTCTTCCCTCAGAAATTCACAAAGTACGTAGTTTGATACCTAATAAAGCCATATTAATGGTCTTCCTCAGAAGAATCTGTTTAGCTTTGTTTCTCCCAGGGTTTCCCAAACTTACTTGATCTGAGAGTGGTTTTTTGGTACTGCCTTTTATTATCCTATGAAACAGCCTGAGCACTTGAAAATGTTGTTTTAAAGCAGTTTGATTTGGAAGTATACACTGTAGAGTTCAATCTCCAGTTGGTATTGAGACCATTTTTGCGTAAATAACACTACCAAAAACCGTTTCACCTGGAGTTCAGTGAGACTGGTATTCTGAGCGGGCCAGCTGTGGTCAGACGCTTATTGGTGTCTTTCAGGGAAGCTGGCTGAGCAGAGGAGGCACAGCGAGGCAGCCACAGTACTGGAACAGTACGCCCAGGTAAGCGCAGTCCCTCCCTCCCAAAACTCCCGCGGTTAACAAGCAAGGACTTTCTAGTTGTGCCTTACGGACCGTGAAAATTAAAATAACCGTGAATAATTAGGAAGTTCAGAGATAGTTTGCCCGACAGGTCTTCCATCTTGCTGACTTGACTTGGTAATCTGACTTCAGGATATCTCTGTGTAGGTCCAGTGAGGGAGAGCACCAGAGAGGTCTGCTACAATGTGTACTAGTAGTTTGACCTTGGAACAAGAGTACTAAATTAAATCTCTGGGAAGTTATACCTTTTATGTTAACTTGCCAAAGTAGAAAGAAATGAGAAAGGACCATTCTAAAACAAGGTGATTGAACTTTAAATACTTTTTTGTTTTTACACTCATTCTCTCTGTTGGAAATATTTCTTTCCCCTCAGGTAGCTTGATGGGTTCTGGTTTTTTCCAGCAGATTATAAAGATAAGTGCTTATACCAGCTTTTGCTAGAATTGCAGGATTTATTGTGAAAATAATAAAACTGTGGACTGCACTGGCCATAGACTAGCAGGACACATGGGCACAGTTCACCCCAGAGATGGTTGCCTTCTAAGTTGTTGGCCTTTGATGAGATGGTATTTTTATAGTTGTTAGTAGTGGGCACATTTTCATAGCATAATTGTGCTTTTAAAGTATTTCAGTGTCTTTTATGTCGTTAGGGTGAGTGAAAGAAGATAACATTAATTCATTAGACCCTGGGAAGAAAATGTGTTGGGTGACTGGCTGAAAACAGCAATGAGTGCAGTATGCATAATGCAGCGGGGGAAGAGGAGGGCCGAGTGTGAGATGGGCTGAGTCTGCAGGGGCTGAGCAGGGCTGTGCAGGACAGGACCCTGGGGACGGCACTCACTCACAGGGTCGCCAGGGGTCAGGGCCGCCTCCTCAGCACGTACAGCACCAAATGAAGAGGCTGGGATAGAAAGATGGACCACCTAAGAGGGTTAGCTGAATGGAGAAGATGTTAGTCTACTTTTCCTTTGTAAAGGAAGGTTAATTCATATATATGTGTGTGTGTATATAAGCGTGTATATTTACTTACAGTTTGCATATACTCAATTGGGATATCATTTGCATACAATGATGAGTCTGGAAGAATGTTTACAGTTGCGCAGCCACCGTTGCAGTCACGAACTGAACTTTTCTCGCACCCCAAGAAGTTCCTTAGTTCCCTTTTGCAGTCCGTCTTCCCTGCTCCCAACCCGCATTAACCAGCGCTGTGCTTTCTGTCGTTCCACTGTTGCTTTTCCTAGAACTTCGTAGACAGGGACCTATCTGGTGTGTGGTCTTTCTACTATGGCTTTCTTCACTCACGTAATGCTTTTGGTTTCTAACATTTCTTTTGATTCTTTCTTACAATTTCTCTCTCTCAGCTTACTTTGCCCATCTGTCTGTTCTTGCATTTGGTCTACTTATTCCATTAGAGCCATTAGCATATTAATCATGCTAATTTTAAATTCCCGGCTTCAATTCCAACATCCCTGCCATATCTGAGTCTGGTGATGAGGCTTGCTCTGGCTTATCAAACTGTCCTTTGTACTTTCTGTGTGCCTTGTTTTCTGCTGAAACCTGATGTGATGTCCTGGGAAAAAGGAAATTCAGTAAACAGGCTGTGAGTGATGTGGTGATAGGTGTGGGGGCAGGAGAAGCTTTCTAGAGTCCTGCGATGAGGTCTCAGTCTGGTAGTGAGCCTGCACCCAGACATGGTGACCTTCCTGATGACTCTCAGTTCTTTTACCATGCAGGTAGCACAGGAAAGCTGGAGGGAGCTGCAGTTGGGTATTGCCCTTCCCCCGCGTAGGTGAGGCCCTGGTAAACCCACTTCAGTTAGGCTCTGGCAAAATAGTTTCTTTTGAGGGCAGGTCTTATAAAGAAGAACAGCTTGCTTTAGGTATATTTTTAAATGGCTACTTCCCCTCCACCGGCCCCCCCTGCCTGCTGAAAACATGAGATTTCCCTGTGAGTCACTGTAGGAGCCTTTCTGAATCCGGGCCCCACAGTTTTTAACTCTTAGCCTTGTATCCACAGTGGGCCTTATCCAGTGTGCACCTCCAGCCATCAGTCTATTACAATGTAGATTTTTCCTGCCCCAGTACTCATTCTGGGAGAGATTTCTGTTTGTGGCTTTCTTCTCTTGTCAAGTTGTATCTCTCCGTCTCCGCCTCTCTGTCCCTCCTTTCTTGGAGGGGGCAGTGGTTTGCCCTGTGACCTCAGTTTGCTGTTGGATCTAAGAAGAGTTGATGATGATTTTTGGTTTGTTCAGCTTTTTACTTGTTAGGATACAGTAATGACTTCCAGGTTTCTTGCATGCTTAACCAGAAACTGGAAATCATATAATGCTTTTGAGATTCCTCCATGTTGTAGTGTGGGCCAGTTTGTTCTTTTTTATTTTGTTGAATAGTACTCCATTGTGTGAGTGTTTCACAGTGAAAAAATGAAAAGTGAGTGGTGGCAGTGACGTGGAGAAATCGGAACCCTTGTACGTTGCTGGTGGGAATGTAAAATGGTGCAGCCACTATTGAAAACAGTTGGTTGGTCCCTCAAAAAGTTAAAGAATCACCATATGACCCAGCAGTCTGACTGCTGAGTATATATGAAGAGAAATGGAAACATGTTGCAAAGAAACTTTTATAAAAAGTTTATAGCAGCTCTATTTATAACAGCCAAAAGGTGGGAACAACGCAAATGTCCATCAGTGACAGATGAATGGGTAAATAGATTGTGAGACACACATACACACAGAGGAATATTATTTAGTCATAAAACAAAAAGCTGATCCATGTTACAACTTGATGAGCTTTGAAAACATGATGCTAAGTGAAATAAGCCAGGTATAAAAGGACAAATACTGTATAGTTCTGCTTATGTGCGATACCTAGAGCAGTCAGCTTCGTAGAGACGGGAAGGAGAACAGTGGTTGCCAGAGGCTGGGGATATGGGAGAACGGGCAGTTACTGTTTCCCGGGCACAGAGTTTTGGTTTTGCAAGTGCTCTGGAGATGGATGGTGATGGTGGTTTCACAACAGGGTGCATTTGCTTAATGCCACTAGCCTGAGTGCTAAAAAATAGTAAAACGGCAAATTTTATATATATAACGTAAAATTTGATTTTACTAAATCAAGTATGATTTCTTGACTTTACTAAAATAAAGAAAATAAGAACAAGGGAACAAAGAACTGACACCTGCTACAATGTGGATGAATCTTGAAAATGTGCGAAGTGAAAGAAGCCAGACATGAGAGGTCGCCTGTTGTGTGGTTCCTTTTGTATGTCTACACTAGACAGATCCGGAGAGATAAAAAGCAGGTTAGGGGTTACCAAGGAATGCGGGAGTGGAAAGTAAAGTGGGAAGTGATTACTTAATGGCTATGGGCTGTTTTTATGGGGTGCTACAAATATTTTTGTGGTGATACACTATTGTGAATACAGTAAATATTAAATTGAACACTTTAAAATGACTGTGCGTTACGTGACTCGAACCTCCCTGTAACATACCCATACATGCACATACATGTCGTCAAACAAAAGACATCCTACTGTGTCCCTTTGGAATTAGCCTGTTTACTGTGGCATATACCAGATGATCCATTGAAGTCTGGGAAGAAAATTTTTATTTTATCTTTTTAATTAAAAATAACCTGTTTAAAATGGTATATATGTATTATAGATTGTTTAAAATGCAAATGTGTACAAGCAAACAAAAATACCTCATTCCTGTCACTCAGAGATTGGTGTCAATGGTACCTTCCATTTCTTTCTAGAGAGTACGCACACATGTCCTTTCTCCCTCTTTCTGTGCATGTGCACACATGGGAGGTCTGTCCAGAGGATATCCAGTCATGTACTGTGAAAATAGACATATTTACTGAAGAAGATACAAGAAACAGTGTACATAGGACAATGTCACCTCAGTCCCCTTCAAAGTAGGCACTTTGGGACCTCACACAGTTCTCCAGTGTCTCCTCTACTGTTCAAAGGACTGCAAAATCCTTTGTTGGAATTGCCATCAGCTGCTATGGCATTTTCCTGAATCTCATCCATGGTCTGAGATCCCTTCCCTTTCAAAGGTGATTTTAGTTTTGGGAAAAGCCAGAAGTTGCACCAAATCTGGACTGTAGTGGGGCTGAATCACCTGGGTGATTTGATGTTTCACCAAAAAACTGCATGAGACCTGCTGCATGGGTGGGCACATTGTCACCATGAAGCTGCCAATCACCAGTTGCCCATAGTTAGGGCCGTTTTCTTTTTTGTGTGTCTTTCAACTGACGAAGAACATTGAGGTAATACTTCTTATTGATTGTTTGGCCTGGAGAGGTGTACTGGTGATGAACCACACCTTCCCAATCAGAAAACACAGTTACCATGGGCATGATCTTGGTGCAACTTTGCCACACCGTCTTTGGGCATGGAGAACCAGGTGACCTCCACTGGGACGAGTGGGCCTGCGTTCTGGGTCATAGCCCTAGACCCACGGTTCATCTCCGTTTATAACCTTCTTGAGGGAATCTGGTTCACTGGTAGCAGTTTGAATCAAATCCTCAACAACTGCAGCACCATCTTCCTTCTGTCCTGGTAGCAGAAGCTGCAGAATGAATTTTGCCATGACATGTTTCCTGCCAAGGTCCTGTGTCAAGATCTTGGACATAGTAGTTTTAGGAATCCCTGGATCAGCTTCCAGTTCTCGAACTGTCAGTCACTGACCTTTGTTGATTGCAGCCTGTACACGTTCAACCTTCTCGGGTGTCCTGCTTGTTGCAGGCCCTCCAGAATGTGGGTCACTCTCAACAGATTCCTGACCATCTTTGAAGCATTTGTGCTGCACTTTCATTTGCGCTGCTCTCTGTATTGTCCCCAAAAGCCTTCTGAATCATCTGAGTAGTGTCCATGGAGGAATGTTCACGCTTAACGCAACATTTGATGCAGATGCATTGCTACTTGCTCAGTCATTTTGAATGCCACAGCCACACAGTACACATGCTCACTGAGCGGCATCTACTACCCCCACTGACTAGTATAGTGAGGTCGTCATTGTTCCCACATGCACATTCCAGTCCACTCGCCTTGGCTGCCAGGTTACATGGATATTGCACAAACCAGTCTCCAATGGCTGGACTTTTTCTGGACAGGTGTGTGTGTGTGTGTGTGTGTGTGTGT
The DNA here is from genome assembly GCA_007922815.1 of Macrotus californicus. NCBI lineage: Eukaryota > Metazoa > Chordata > Mammalia > Chiroptera > Phyllostomidae > Macrotus > Macrotus californicus. The sequence continues at coordinate 8,784 of VMDR010016283.1, read as the reverse complement.
GTGTGTGTGTGTGTAAATAAATATATAACACACATGTCTTTTTAACCAAAATGGAATTACACTGTTTGTGCTGTGCTGTTTGTAAATTTGCTCAATTGCTTGGTTATAATCTTCATCTTTCCATGTTCACACATTTTAATTTATCTAATAATTAAAATTTTAAGTTCTTTAGTGCTCCCAAAATTGTTTACAGTAGATAGATTCAAATTAGGTTTCAATTTAAGGCCATGTATGACACCTTGGACCTTATGTCTTTTAAATATCTCTTAATTTAATGTGCACCCCTTACCTCCCTTTTTATGACAGTAACTACTTGAGAAAACTCATCCAGTTGTCTTACATATTTTATCTTTTTAAAATGTGTTTTGTTGTATAGGCTTTATAAACATATTAAGTAATAATATTTTGTGATGCAGAATCAAAATTTTTACTGATAAGGGTACAAGCATCAAAACCGTTTGAAGACTGTAGGGAGTTTATTACACTCATTTTTCAGTTTTCTGTAGGTTTGAAGTTTTTTGAAATAAAACATTAAAAAGTAGAAAAAGTAAACATTAAAAGAGCAGGAAAAAAGTTTAGAGGCTTACTATTTTAATGACCATTTCTTCAAAATGTGAATTTGTTAATTCGGGAGCCCACCTAAGCCTGGTAATGGGGCTGGGGAAGTGGGCATTTTTCACAGACCTCTCTGGTAGTTCGGATGCTCAGGGATGTAGAGAGGTGATACTTACAATGTGTTTTTTTAATGTTTCCAGAATGCACACCTTCCTTTGCCTTTTGGATCAATATTTATTGGCATGTACTCTAGACCAGGCTCAATCCTAAACCTGGGGCCATAAGGGAGAGCTGGAAAGGCAGGTAGAGGCATCTGACCCGCCTGCTCCACTAACCTGTTGTTTGCTTTGACGTTCCTTTGTCAGGATTATGAAGAAGCCGTGCTCTTGCTGTTAGATGGAGCTGCCTGGGAAGAGGCACTGAGACTGGTAAGAGAACTTGAAACACCCTCCCAGCGTTAGGTGCTAGTAGAGTAGGGGTATGGGGGGCACAGGGTCAGAGGAGGGCCTTGTCTTTTGAGCTCATGACATGAAGTAGTAGTTCAGGTTCCCAGTCTAAGGATAAGCAGTGTTTTAGAAACCATTTTAAAAATTCTTGAAGTTGGGAATTAGTTGGTCCTCTAAATGTGAAGTTTTACTGTTTTCTACTGGAATGACTTTTGAAAAATATCCTGGTCCCTCTGAAAGTGATATACTTCTTTCCAAGTATCTTGAATATTTCCTTCCTAAAATTCCTGTCTTCTTCCTTTTAGGTATACAAATACAACAGACTGGATATTATAGAAACCAACATAAAGCCTTCCATTTTAGAAGGTGAGGGTTGCATTTTTTAATTTTTTATCCTCACCCAAGGATATTTTTTCATTGCTTTTAGAAAGAGGGGAAGGTGTGGGGGGGAGAGAGAGAGAGAGAGAGAAACATCATTGTGAGAAATACTGATTGGCTGGCTCCATCCAGGGTACACGCCCCATCTGGTGATCAAATACATGACCTGGGTCTGTGTCCTGACTGGCAGTTGAACCCGTGACATTTTGGTCTGTGGGGCAATGTTCCAACCAGCTGAGCCACGCCAGTCAGGGTGGTGAGGGTTACATTTAAATAGAATTTCTCATTTGGAAGTATAGAGACGGGGAGGGGAGGGAAGTGGGAGTGTGCCCCCTGTGTTATTACTTCCTTTACTCATGTGTTATGTGGAATCAATCAAAATTCTCCGCTGGTGTAATACTTGATTCAGACCAGGGTTTTTAATATGCTAAACAGTTAAGTGATAGCACATAAAATATTTGATGGTTAAAAAGCTGTGGTAAGATAGAGTTAAGAATCTTTGTATTTGGGAATAGTTGGTAAACTTGAAAGGAATAGATATATTTTATCTATGGACAGTTTCCCACATTTAATAATTGTATTGTGGTTATATTATATAATATTAGATGATACCCTTATTCTTAAGAGAGAGATACTGAAGTATTAAGGAGGGATCATATCCGAAACCTATTCTCAAAAGTTTCCACAAAAATAAGAGAGAGGAACAGGAAAGAAAGAAGAAACAGGAAGCCAAAAATACAGCAAAATGTTAAGAGTTGGTAGTCTAGGGTCTCTCTGGGGTTTATGTATGTACATTGAACGACTGCAACTTTTATGTAAGTTTGACATTTTTTCAAAATAAGAAATGAAAAGAAGAACCTTTGCAAATTTAGTTGGTGGTTCCTAGAGAAGAGATGAGTGTGCTTAGTTCTGGAATGCTCTGGTGGCCCCTCTGACCCCTGACAAGCAAAGCTGAAAAGAGGGGCATCAGTTTGACTCCGGAAATTTTTGGGAGTTGGGGCCTGGTTTTCAGCTCCACCGTTTTTAGCACAGTCTACCGTGTAAGTGACGTCTGGTCTTCCTGACACTAACGTGTACCGTACCCTGCCTGCTGCATCCTGCCACGTCCTACTTAAAACTGCGGGAGGGTTCTTTCTGTGTCAGTCACTTTAGGTGCCTCTGCCTGGGTACGAAAGCATCCTCCCTGACCCCACAGCAGTCCCTTAGCCAGCTCTTCCTTAAATTGTCTCCACTGCTGAGAACCTAGAAAAATGCTCACAGTTCATGTGCACAGACAGGCCTAACACCTGTGTGTAAGCAGCATGTCAGTGACTTTCCTCTTTTTGTTAACAGCTTCTGTGTACTCCTTGTACTTGCCGGTCCTGTTTTGGGTTAGGTATCGAGTCTTTTTTGGTACGTTTTGTGGTAGGGAGTCTTCTAGGATGATGATGATGAGCTCTAAGATCTGAGATCTCAGTATTTAGTTCATTCTCCTAAAACGACGTAGGTTAATACTCACTAAGAAAAAAATATTGCGTGGAAAACCTAGTAACCTGTTTCTTTTTGTTCGGTTCCAGCTCCCTCCCTCCTGCCACTCTACTTCTCTCTCTATGTATAACCATCACTCTGAAATTATTTTCCATCCCCAGCCCAGAAAAACTACATGGCACTTCTGGACTCCCAGACAGCCACATTCAGTCGTCACAAAAAACGTTTATTGGTGGTTCGAGAGCTCAAGGAGCAAGCGCAGCAGCGTGTGCATCTGGGTGAGTGTCACGGGGAGCCGTCGGAGCTGGGGTGGACGGCAGCAGGGCACTTTGTCTGAGCTGCATATTGTGCCTCCGGCAGTGTGAGTCCTGTGCCTCGGGGAAGTCCCAGGCCTCTGTGAAAGCCCTTGGGGGCTGTGTATGTCTGTCTGTCCATGTGTGTCAGGAGGGCTCAGGGACAGGACCAAACACGGGTCGGGAGAACTCTGCCAAACCTCCCCCCTCCCCACCCAACCAGGACAGTTGACTACTGTGTTTTATAATGGTAGTCCCCTCATTTCTAAAAGTTCTTTTGCTTTAATAAAAAGAAAGAGAAGACTACACAGGTTTGGTACTGGTGAACTAGTATATAGTAATAATAACTATTTAGTATTATCTCATTTCATTTTGAGATCGACTTTGTAATAAATTCCACGAGTCCTCAGATATGCCCTGGTTAATCTCTGTAATCCACTTACCCGCCTGAAGGTTAACCACATTAGCAGGGAGTTTTCATTCCGCATCTGGTTCTTCTTTTCTAGATGATGAGGTGGCCCGTGGCCGAGAGTCTGACCTCTTCTCTGAAACCGGCAGTGTCATGAGTGGCAGCGACGTGAGTGGCAGATACTCCCACAGTCACTCCAGGATATCAGCGTATGTATCACGTTTACCCTGCACACTGACCACCCTGGGGAAATGGAGAAGGTACAAGTGACTAGGTCGGTTTTCCACCAGGACGTTGCAGCAGGAGCCGGAGGACAGGACTCTCCCAGGCGTCTAATAGATTAGACTCGGTGTCCAGATGTTTTCTGCTGAAGGTTCCTGGCCTGTGGGCTTACCCAGTGCCTACAAGGACCTTCCACCCAGTACTCAGTTTATAAAACATATGATTTTACTAGTGAGTGACTATCAGGGGTGGGCACTGAAAAAAGTGAAAAGATTTTAGTCTTCTTCAATTCAGAGTCAGGGCTGGAAGTGGTCATAAATACAAGTCATCACACTTCTACGCAGAGTAGCGATTTGTAGGAGTGTTTTTTGAACACCTGTATGCTGGTTGTAGTGGAGGTTATGAAAACTTGTAAGGAGGTATGAGTTATAAGAGCTATGGCCTTACTTGGGAACCCAACAGTGCAAGATTATATATTTAAACTGAATTGATCTTGAGGGTGTGGGAGGCAATCAGAAACTGCAAGAAAGGCCACTAGAACTGGGCTTTTAAGGGTTGGGGTGAGAGTCCCAGAGGAAACAAATGGCATGTTAAAGACCTCTGAGGCAGGAAAGAATATGGGATTCACATATACTTTATTGTATTCAAGTTCCAGTCTAGTATATCTGTATCTTCTTACTTAAGTTTTATTTTGTTGCCTTTAAATTTGTTTTTTATTATAAAATTCAAGTTTGATGTTGTTCTGTTCATTATTCCAGCTTTTATTATCAGGTGTAACCTTACTTTACTCTGTACTTTAATTAAAGCGTCGAGGCCAGACATAACTTTTCAGGGTTTTCCTTATTCCTGCCTGTAAGATTGGCCTCTCCCTATTTTATTTTTTCTATCCCTTTAACACCTCATCACCATTTCTCCCGAACGCAAATTCATCTGTAGCCAGCTGGTTTCTCAGAAAGTTGGTGGCCAACAGGACGTTCATCTTAATATGTGCAGCACAGGGAAAGCCCTTGTAAAACATCTCTCTGATTTCTAACAGGCGATCGTCTAAGAATCGCCGCAAAGCAGAGCGGAAGAAGCACAGCCTCAAAGAAGGGAGCCCCCTGGAGGAGTTGGCGCTTTTGGAGGCTTTGGGGGAAGTGGTCCAGGGCGCTGAAAAACTGAAAGGTATTTGCTTGAGTCTGACTGACGATTCCTGCCCAAGACAGAGGTTGAACAGACTGCACAGACAGACAGGATTCAGTGCACAGTGAATATACAACTTTCCCAACCTGAGGAAAGATGACAACTGTCAGTAGGAAGGGTCACTTTAGGGCACATTCCTGAAACAGCCCTCCTCAGCCGGTCGCCTAGAAGCCTCCTTCCATTGGTGTCGTGTACATACAGTACCTGAGCTGGGAGAGCTTAGCGCCGACGTCAAGGTCAAGGACCGTGGAGATGCTGCCTCCTGCTTGGGGCCTTAGTGGGTGTGTTTTTCCCTTTGAGGTGGACATGTTGAATGACTCCGGCCCTGGGGAAGAGACAAGAAAATGTGGCAGGTGGCAGCTGCTGTGATGCTGCACGTTTTTCTATAAGAAAAGAACTGTGTTATGATTCTAGCTTGGAGCTGGGACACACCTTAACACCCCCTCCTGTTTCTGTTCTCTAGATGAAATACGCTGTATTTTAAAGGTGCTCTTTCTCTTTGAGTTTGATGAGCAAGGAAGGGAATTACAGAAGGCCTTTGAAGATACTCTGCAGCTAATGGAAACATCCCTCCCAGAAATTTGGCCTCTCAGCCACCAGCAGGATTCAGCTACACCTGTAAGTTTTCCTCAAAGACAAAATGTGTATTTTTTCCTCATTTCACAGGTTGTTAACACTCACACAATCTCTTAAAAGTCAAAGCAAAAGACTTTCCTGTCCTTAAAACGTAATACGCCATAGTTAAATCACTGAGGCTTATGTTGAAGCTGTCATTAAGGTTTTATAGTGGACTCTGCAGTGACTCGTGCACCTTGGCCTAGATGACGTTTGCTTGGATCTCTCCTCTCTGCATGGAACAGCTGTCATGGAGACGATGGGAAAGTCCAGCAGTTGTCCCTGGCCTCTGATGGGATTGGGTGGGCGGGGGGAGGTGCTCAGACTTATGGGTGGCATCAGAGTTCTTTAAAGGAACCCCAGACCATTGCTTTTCCTCTTGTTTTACGTAAAACTTGACTTGTTACTTCTGTGTTGTTATGGTGATCCTTGCTATAAACTATGTTTAAGGCTGTCTGTGTCCCATCAAAAATTATAATGTATTATCATCTATTTATTGTTTATATCTCTGCTCAGTCTCTCACAACTGGGGTCTGTTAAGGTTTTTGATTTAGATTCAGAAAAGCAGTGTATCAGTCAGGGCCTGATAAGGAAAACAAAACCCACCACTGCTCTTTATCAGACTGAATTTAGTATATGGAACTGCTTAGACAAGACTCCGAGGACTGAAAGGAAAAGGGAGACCCCTTGGTGGAGAAACACTGTGATAGGAACTGTGGGAAGCCGCTGAAAGAATAAAAGGAAGAGTTTGGGATTATTAGAATGTAGAGGTTTGCACGTGGGGCCCTACCATGTTGGTTCTTGATCCTCGAAGAAGAGGGTGCCAGCCAGCTGGTGCTGGTACTGCTCAGGGGGCACAGTGAGGCTGGTTCTCAACGTAGAGAAGTCAAGAGACTGGATGAACAGCTGCTGGTGGCACAAAGAGCAGTCAGTACCATCGAACGAAAGGAAGCAAAGGAAGGAGGAGATCCTTCTCCCCCAGCCCTACACTCTCCTCTGGTGTGGAGCTGGCTGACAGTTTTCTCAGGCTTCCAGCCCAGCATCGCAGGCGGTGCACAGAAGGTGGGTTTGGAGCTCAGAGAGAGGCTGATCATCCGGGTGCTGGTTGGAAGCCCACCAGTGTACTGGCCTCGACTCCTCAGTTACAAGTGGGGATAGCACTTCCCCTGTACACCTCATGAAATGTTTTGAACGTTAGATAAAAGGGTAGATGAGAAGGCATCTTACACACCATAAAAATTAACTAAGAATCGTTATTCTCACAGATACTTGAATTTACTATAATAGGTATTTCCTAGAAGACATATGATCACCTTTAAAACTCAGTGATTTCAAAACTAACGATTTATAATGCTTCCCCATGCCCTCCCCTCCCCTCCCCTCTTCAGATCATACTAACTTTATGAGTCTTTTAGGGAAAATGACCAGGAATGTTGGGGTTTTGTTTTAGCTGCTAAAGTGTGGTAACGGCACACGTGCAGGATACCACGAGTCACGTGCAAGTGCTTGGAGTAATGACGTTGCTGCTCAGGGTGCCGCCAGGGGACTGCCTGCACTTCCCTCTGCAGACCTGAGTGCAGGCGGAGGGCCTGGTGTGTGCACACCCAGGCTTGTGCAGGTGTCGGATTCCTGTGAAGTGCCTTGTACCTGGAACACACGTGCAGAATTTCCACTCTATTCCGTGATAGGCACCTTCCTATTTTCTATAAAAATTCCCACAAATCTCTGAATACAGTTTAATACTCCGTGTATTCTGTAGCCTCTTGTACTGTTCTCTCTCCCCTCAGGGTATGGCTTGCTCATTTGCAAGGGATCAGGCATATAGCACTGTAGATTTTCTTCTTTATTTTTGTTTTTGCAAGAGAAAGCAACCAGATTTCATACGTACATATAGACGGGAACCCCACATACAGGAGAGTCTGAGACTTCACATACAGGAGCAGCTCCCTGATTTTTTTTTCTTAACCCTCATCATTACCTTGTTCTTCTGATAGAAAGGAGACTTAGAGGTCTGAGTTGAGACTGGAGAAATGGGCAAATTAAAGTCACATAGGAAGAGAGAACTACTGTGTGTGACACCTTACCAGTGAAAAGGACGGGCTGTTGGCTGGCGGGGGAGATCTGGCCGTCGGTGTTGCCGTTGTCAGAAGTGCAGATGATCCTTGCTGACACGTCTCCTTTCTACTCAGGTGCTAGGTCCCAAGTCTACTGCAAACAGTATCATGGCCTCTTACCAACAACAGAAGATGTCAGCTCCTGTTCTCGGTTAGTATTTTTTTCCCTCTAAATTATTACAGTTCTGAGCAGAAGGAGTATCTTCCTGTACATGTTGGGAAGCCCAGCAGTATAAGGTGACACGGGGTATTGACTACAGTTTTCCCTCAATTCCACAACTACATCTTTAGTAAAAGCAGTTTAGTGCTTCTAATGTTGGGAACCTGGAAGGGGGTGGAATCCAGCGTGACACTGAATGTGTAATTTTTTAAATTGCTCTGACATGTGCTTATCAATACGATGGCATATTCTTGTCCATATGGGCGCATCACAGTTGACGTTTGAGTGTAAATGGTCGCATTTACACATATATTTTAAATATTCTCCTGAATTGTGATTTTTGGGTATTGGCAATTGCATGTTTATGTCTTGGGGATGTTTTCATAATCTTGAAGAACGGGACCTTTTTAGGATCTTCAGGATTGACAGGGTAATTTGAAAGCAAATCCAAAGAACATTGTTGAGGGAGATCATTCTCAGATAGATTACATATCCATCAAAGTTAGAAGTCCGAAAGGCTTTCTCTCGAAAGCTGACTAGACACTCGTGACAAATCAGTTTGGTACATGAGTGTTTGCCCTTCAGGTGGATTAATCAAGCATGCCGATCTCGTAGCTTTGAAAAGTTTAAAATGGTCATTTTTACTGCTGTTATTTGCATTTTCTAGCACATGACAGGCAACAGTCTGACACTTTCTTATTTAAATGCTGTACTATAATAGCATTTTGGTGACATTTGGAGTAGCCTTTGAGGGTTCAGATTAAGTTTAACGACTTACGTTGCTGCCAGCAATAAACAACGGACTGCCTTCCATCCCAGCTAAGCTCACGTGTCTGGACAGTAACTGCTGCATCCCTGGCGCCCCTTCTTCCTGGAAGAAGCAGCTTCCTGGAAAGCTGTTGTTGGTATCAGTCCCAAAGCGTACTTATTTCTTTTTTTTTTT
>VMDR010016282.1:0-21352 GCA_007922815.1 Macrotus californicus | reverse complement strand
TTGCACTATATTTATGAAAACATTGGCTTGAAATTTTCCTTTCCTTGATGTTCTTGCCAGATTTTGGCATCATAATTATGCCAGCTTAATAGAGTGTGTTGAAAGTCTCCCATTCGGACAAGCATGTGTAAAAGGGATATTTCTTCCTTAAATGTGTGATAAAATTCACTAAGAGGTCATCTACATCTGGAGATTTCTCCCTTCATCCATGCTATTCTCTTAGTCCCACTGCTATTGACTGATCTTTCCTCCTGCTCTCTTTCAAATGATTTAAAGGAGAAGGTGTAATCAGATGTTTCCTAAGAAAGGACAGACACACTGAGACCTGGAGCCCCAAGTTTCTAGCCCAATGATTGGGAAGTTTCTAGCCTTGGGAATCCCCAGCCATCAGTGAGGACCCAGCCTGAGGAAAGGGTGTGGCCACCCTGGGAGAAATGGGTGAGCAGGGAGGAGAATTCCAGTATTTGCTTTCACCCATCCTGCTCCTATCAGAGGCTGCACCTGCTCTTTCAAGGGTCACACCACACCTCAGAGCCCAATCTGAGGATCACCCAGGAAAAGTGTCGTTGTCAGAAGCTCTACCTCCAGTTTGACTCCATGGGAAGGAGGTCTTATCTGAAACCAGGGAAGCTTCTCTGTGGCAGGACTCAAAAGATTTAGAAGAGGTATAAATGAAGGAACAGATAAAAGGTAAGAGGATAGAGAATAGAGAAATCCAGGCAGAGAAGGGGCCAGACTTGGAATCATAGCTTTGAAGGCCAATAAAGTGACTCTCAGCCCAGCCACTCTCTAACCTCCAATGGCTGAGTTTCTGCAAGTAGCTGGGGAATCTGGCCAAGGCCATAGAGGCACAGGGAGATGATAGATAGATTATAGATAGATAGATAGATAGATAGATAGATAGAATACACACACACACACTCACACACACACACACAGTCTGTCTAGAAAAAGTCCAGCCATTGTTAATATAACGAGAACAGTTTGTGTGACATCGATGTAACCTGGCAGCCAAAGAGAGTAGACTGTAATGCACATGCATGAACAATGACAACTTCACTGTACTAGTCAGTGGAGGCAATAGATGTCCTTGAGTGAGGGTATGTACTGTGTGGCTGTCACATTCAAAATGACTAAGCAAGTAGAGTAATGAATCTGCACCAAATTTTGCATTCAGCTAGAACATCCTCCATGGAAACTATTCAGATGATCCAGAAGGCTGCAGCTATGGGCAACCGGTGATTGCATCATCACAACGCACCCACTCATGCACATCTCGAAAGAGTTTTTTGGCAAAACATCAAATCACACAGGTGACTCATCCCTGCTACCACCCAGATTTGGCACCCTGCGACTTCTGGCTTTTCCCAAATGTAAAATCACCTTTGAAATGGAAGAGATTTCAGGCTATCAATTAGATTCAAGAAAATACGATGGGGCAGCTGATAGCGACTGGGAGAACTGTGTGAGGTCCCAAGGTGCCTACTTTGAAGGGGACTGAAGTGTCATTGTACTGTGTATGATGTTTCTTGTATCTTGTATCTTCTTCAATAAATGTCTCTCTTTTTCATATTATGTGGCTGGATACCTTCTTGACAGACCTCATGTATATGTATATGTTCCTATCTATATTTATTTAGAGGGAAGGGATTTTCTTAAAGAACTTAACCTTTTCTTTCTGATACTTATATATTTTACCCATATGTTACTCACATAATGGAATTTTATAAGAATTTGATTATCATTTGATGCATCTGAGTAAGTACTGAGTAGGTCCTGCTAAGATACGATGCCAATGAAACCATCAGCTGTACCAAGCACCTCTCAAGTGCCCCACACGTGCGCAGCTCCCCCAGTGCCCTTTCAAGCACCCATTCTTATGTTCACCTCTGTGCCACCTCTTCCTGTCATGGCTCCAGCTCTGGGGGAAGCTGCTGCCTGAGTGGACATGGGCCCAACAATCCTACCATTGTTGCCAAATCTCCTACTTCCATGGCAGTGTGGTGATCATTGCCTGGGGACTGGCTGCTGCCAAAGGCACTGCTGATCTGGGGCCCAAGGACTCAGAGGAATAGCATTACATGAAACAAAGGTCCAAGATACTAGTACCTTCCCTGGCCTTAAGCTCCTCCCCCACCAGTTCTCTGTTACCTTTAGAAGCTGAGAGATGTCAGTAGTCCCCACCATATCCATGGTTTCGCTTTTCACAGTTTCAGTTACCTGCAGTTAACCATGGTCTGAAAATATTAATGAAAAATTCCACCTCATTTTGTCTCATCATGTAGGCATTGTATCATCTCACATCACCACAAGAAGAAAGGTGAATACAGTACAGTAAGATATTTTGAGAAAGATCATATTCACATAACTGTTATTACTGTATAGTGTTATAATTGTTCTATTTTATTATTAGTTTTTGTTATAATCTCTTACTGTGCTAATTTATAAATTAAAATTTATCACAGATATGTATGATCAGGAAAAAACCATAGTACATACAGAGTTCAGTACTATCTAGTTTCAGGCACCAATTGGGGGTCTTGAAACGTATCCCTCATGGATGAGGGGAGACTACTATATACTGAGAATGTCCTGTTTTCCCCCACAAAGCTCATTTGCTATGATCTTCCAAAATGTATCCTTTTCTTTATTCCTTCTGACTGTTCAATTCCTGCTTCCTGGACCCAGTTCAGAGCCCACATCTGAATATGTGCAAGTAGTCTACGACCTTCCCACCCTGAATGCACCCGATCTCGCCTGAATATGTGCAAGTATGAGGTTTCTTTTTCTGAGTACCACTTTCCCCTTTCACACTCTTTACATCCCCCTACCCATCAGATTTGGGGGTGTTTTCAAAACTTTCACTCTTCCAAATACAGCCCTGCCGTACATTAAGCATGGGAACCTGGTTCAAGACCAGAAAAGCTTGATAACCCGACTCTCCTTTATTCATAGGTAGCTTACAGGGACTGGGATTGTAAGGGGAAGGCATGTGTTTTGCAACACTAAAATTTCATGTGTAGATATATATGAAGATTTCCCAACCATTATAATAAACACATACACACACACACACACACACACACATTGATTTCACAGCACTGATTCCAGTAATAATTATTTGGAAGACATAACTCTAACTAAACAATTCATCTTTCGATGTGGATGTGAGGAGAACCCAAGAAATGCACTTGGTACAAAGACAAACAGTCTGAGCTCAGTGCTGCACTAGCACAAACCATTTTCGCTTCTTCCCAAATGTTGTCCTTTCCTGTGCTGAGATGAATCACCCTTTCTAATCACTGGAAGATAGCTCAGGGGCATGCCATACCTTTCCATTCACTTCTGGTATATGCTTAAAAAAAAAAAAAAGGAAGAAGGGCCCAGCTCAGTCTAACTTAATTCAATGTAAACTTTGATCTCAAATCCTTCCCTTCCCCCAGGGTTGATGAGGCCTTGCTGTTCGGACTTCCTCTCCTTCCCTCACCCCACATACACAATTTGTAGGCAGGCTTTTTCCTGTGTGAATTTAAGGGCAGACAAAGGATTAGGGGTTAGAGAGAGTGCAACATCACCTGTCAATTGACCTTGCTGTTGTACTTGCTATTGTTGACTTTTATAGGAGGCATGTAACATGCAGGGATCTTCCAACAGCATAGTGGTATAGATTCTGTTGTGTCTTGATCAGTATCAGTCACTGCTGTAGGCGTCCCTTTGCCCTTAGACAGCCATCCTGAGCAGAGCATTGGCATACAGCTCAAGCCTGGCTGCCTTCCCTGGTTTCCTCTAATCTCAATGAGTGGTCCTTTTAGACTCTTCTAACCTTGATGAGTGAGTGGTCCTCTTAGAACCTCTTCACTTGGCTGTATGAGAAAAAGACACTGCTCCCTTTCCCCTTGGGAAAGAGAAGAAAAATGCCACACACCTTTCCCCTAAGATAATGACCCCACTACATGACAATTCTTCTCTGTTCCTAGTCTCCACTTTACATAGGCTGGAATTCAGGGACGGGTGGTGCTTGGGGTGCTGAACAGGAGCAGTGAAGGCAGCAGGGCCTCTAGTCCTGCCACTGCAAAGTGAGTCTCTTGGGGCTATACCTGTATATGTTGTTTTTGGAAGGAGAGGCCCTTTGGCTCCTATTGTTTTCAGCTTTGGGGGATCTAGCCAAAATCTTTATAAGACAGCTCATGGCTTTATAAAAAACTGTGTTAGAGCTTGATTCAATCAGCAGTTTTCAGTACAAATGAGCCAGTGCTTACATAAAGAAATAGAACCTAAAACAAAAAGAAAACAGGAAAAATCATCCTTAAATTGGAAACCAAGGAAGATTTCCAGGCTCCCTCATTCCACCATTGTCTATAAATATTTTAACTGCATTCATAAGATACAGATGGTGTTGGTCGTGGGAAAGATTTGAAATAGGAGGGGAATGATTGACTAGGGAAAAAGAGTTTCTCGTGTGTTTGTGTGTGCAGTCCTTGGTCAGTTAATCAGTTTGTCACTGATGCATCTTGGTCAAAAGGCACTTCCTATAATTAAATCTGCCATGCTTGCTCTTTTTCTCTAATTCAACATTCCATTTAATAAAGACAACATAGTTGGCTGGAAGAGCATTTTTTTAAAAAGATCTTCAATTCTGCATTGCATTTTCTATTATACCAGTCGGCATAACCAGATGATCACTTTTTCCAAAAGTTCAATCAGCAGTCAGCTTAATCAGGTGCAGTCTTCACTACATCTCCACAGGACCCCAGGGACCGCAGTGTCAGGACCACTAAGGATGAATCCCGTGTGTGTTCCAGCCTGATGCTCTGGAAGTGACTGGTTGATGAGTCATCCTTCTGTCAGCACAGGGCATCTGCCTATCAGTCTCTGGCTCTAATGATCAAAAGCATAGGCTCTAAAGTGAGGATTATGATTCATCTTCCCCAGAATAAAAAGATGAGAGGGAACTGGCATAAAAACATCACACAGGGAATCAAGGATAGGATTAGGGAAGTGATGCAGAAATCCACTTACAGTTCAAAAAAACAACTCCTCTGAGCGTCTCTGAGATGTTTTAATCCTCTGGCTCTTAACCAATTTATGTGATTTGTATTATGTCCTGATTCTTGCCTGTCAATGACCCAAAGATTGCCCCCATTTGGACTGAAAGTAGCCTCGAAAGACCATGGGTGATGAACAAAAAGTGTCTACACCTGGAGCTACCTGAGCTCCAGGCTAGGTTAGTCCCCCTCCCCCACAAAAAGCTGCATTTCCCCTCTGAGAATGTTCTTCACTGTTGTGTTTGATGCCTGTCCTGCTAGCTAGTTTCTAGGCTCTCTGAGGACAGAGCCTGTGTCTCTCTCCTTCACTGCTGGATCCTTGATGATGCTAAGTATGGTGTCTGGCCTATAGCTGATGCCCAACAAATAGTTTTTCAATAAATAAATATGCAAATAAATGAGTTAAAAAAATTCCAAAACAGAAAGCAGGTGAAAGCTCAGGCCAAATCTCCGATTTGTGCAATGTAAGACAGGGGCACAGACAAGGGAAGGCCTGGGGTTCTCTGACAGCACCCCTTCCCTAGGGCTGACCGGCCCCACCAGCCATTTTCTCATGCCAGTTCCACCAGCAAAGCTGCAGTGGCAGCATAAACAGAACTGTTTTCTTCCACTCTCTTCTCTTCTCAGCCACAGGGCGTCAACTATTGTGAATAGCTAATGTCTGGCATTTCACAAGTGCCCATTTTCATGCTTTGTAATTGTCTCTTTTTATTGTAGTATCTCCATGAGAGGGTGAAGGGGTAAGTGTGGGTACTTGATAATATAAGGGCAATGATGCTCCCAGATTAGCTCTGAGGCTAAATCAGAACATAGCACTTTTGAGATCTCATTGTGCATACAGGAAAGAGTACGTTCCTGAGAAGATGCCCCCCAAATCAGCCTTTAACCAGCGTGCCCACCCAGATTTCCTCCCTTCATAATGCAGCAGAGTTCCTTAAAAGAACTCATATCACAATTGTTTAAAGCGGAATGATAGGCAAAAGGAACTAATATCCTCCCACAATGTATTTTTGTACCAAAAAACAAGTATCTGATCCTACAGACTTTTGTATACTCTGATGAAAATAATGTTTGTTAAAAAAAAAATTGGAGTATAGCCCTTCCATGCAGCAGCCATTGAGGAGCAGCCGCCAGGGCTTTGTGCTTCCCCATGGCCGTGGGCTTCAGCAACAGCCACAAGGTGACCAAGAACGTGAGCAGGCTGAGGCACAGCCCCAGCAGAGGGTGCCTCACCAAGTGCACCAAGTCTATGCGAGATTGATCCCAGAGGTGTGTGGCTTTGCCCCTCCTGAGCGGAGCACCATGGAGCTGCTCAAGGTCTCTAAGGACAAGGGGGTCCTGCAATTCTTCAAGAAAAGGATGGAGACACACATCCACAACAACAACGAAAGAGAGAGAGAGAAACTGAGCAATGTCCTTGCAGCCATAAGGAAGGAAGCAGCCAAGCAATGAGCCCCATCCCCTCTGTGCGTACTAAAGCCTGTTCAGAAAAAAAAAAAAAAGAATTACAGTATAACTTAAATTCTTGATTATATAAACTTGACATCATCTTAATTGTGATTAGTTTCTTTAGAAACATAATATTTTTAAAAATTCATGACAGTGATTTTTCTTTGGAGGTTATAACATATTATATTATTACAGAAGAATTCAATAATGAATTTATCATTAACATAATGAAACCCAAATGGAAAATAATATCCAATTTATACAAATTCACCATACACAAACCACAAGCGTTATCACAATTATTCAATAAGTGAAATGCACACAACTCCATCAACCTCATTATCAATAATATTAACAAAATCTTCATTGATTACTAACATAATAAGTAGAATTAGAGTCAGCCTCACACATCCCAAGACAGACACAGACATCTTTCATTTTCCATTAGTTCTGATTTCTGTTACCTCCACAGATGGAGATCATATTTTTGTTACAGTAGGCAGAGTTAGATATTAACAAAAGAGAAGGAACCAGACATCTAATTAACCAGACTAACTAGGAAACAGACAGCTTCACAGTCACTCCAGAGAATAGCAGGCATTACTTAAGGTCCAAGTAAGCAGGAACGACCACTTTCCAATCTCCCCAGGGAACAACCTGCAGGTTCCCCAGGTTAAGGGGGAGAGAGAAACAGTGAGAAGGCAATTCCTTTACTGGGCGCATGCGCAGTAGGAGGCAGATGGCGAAGTGGAACTGAGGCATGCACAGCAGGAGGCAAAATGGCGACCATAAGGGGAGGAGTCCAGCCTAAGAAAAGGCCAGGATAGCGTAAGGACATAAAACCTCAGAAGATCTAAGAAAGAGATTGGACAGGGGGAGGGCACAGACACAAGCCTAGAAAAGCCAGCAAAGAAATTGGATAGTTTGAAAGAAACCTACTGTCCTTTAAGCCCGAGGAAATATGAGGAAGCATAGCAAAGTCTGAGCCTCTCATCGATCCTTGGCAGGAGACTTGCAGGTGGAAGCAGACAGGCAAATGAGACAGAGAAGATCTCTGGGTCCTGACCTTCCTAGGCCTCGTGGGCACAGATGTAGACCTGAGGCCCCTAGAAGCTAGACTTCTTCTGCAGGGAGACCGAGCTGAACTACCTGGTTGTGGGTGAGACATTGCCTAAACCGTTCTTTTGTTTTTGCTCCAATAAATCTTGCCACTGTAGCCCAAATCCTCCTATGGGTGTGTCCTACCGTGGAAGGACCTACTACCTCCGGTAACATTTTGACATCGTCTGCTTGTCCACCAAGACTCACCTCGGCTCCATTCCCCTCCCACCCAGACCCCATGCTGCATTCCAGGTGCCACGAGGTTCTGTTAAGGATGCTGCCAGCGAAGCCATGGTCCCAGCTCTAGTCTTCCACTCCTTACTCACTCGTTTCCAAGTTCCGGGTAGCTCAGCTAAATCAACACCCCTAAAACGAGCTATTTCATCTCTATTAGGGAATCTACAGAGTGGAGAGCTGACACCCAGAGTGGCCTCAGAACTGATGCCTTTGCACACACTTGTGGGGCATCACTTAGCACATAGTATCTACTTGTCCAGTTATCCATCTGTCTTTCTGAGATGCTAGTCAAAGGCGGTTCTGTTTATTCCCCTATTGCAGGGGCTGACAAAGGATATATCCTTAAAACAGGGCATGTGAGCTGAATGAATAAATAAAAATGGGTCTGAGCCATGGATAATGGATTGTCATGGAGATTTCCTACTTCCTTTTTGTCATTTCTCAAAGTCTGTGCCTAGGAGAATGTTGAAAGCCCGGTCCTGGGAGTGTGTGGTACTGTCACTTTGGGTTGAAAATGAGTACACATACTTGGGCTGTGCATCAAAAACTCAGCATAAAAGCTGTGTCCTCCTTACACACTCAGTGATTTTCACTCTCCTCACACATCTCCACAGAGATGAGAAGTCCTGGAGAGGGGTGAGAGAGTTGTGGGCTGTATACATTGAATACCTAGAGAGGGCGCCATTCATGCTGGGCCTGTGTGACTGGTCCCTGTGGGGTTGTGTGCCGTGGCCTGGAGACCTGCCTACAAGTCTGTCAGCTTTCTTTCCTGGCAGAAGACACAGCAGAAGAAAAGACTGCTTATCAAACCAATTTAACTCCAAATCCATTTCCATTTTTCTTCTCCTGATCTTGACTTGAGGAGTAACTGATGGTAGAGGAAAGGATCTACAATAAAATGAGGATACATTGGCCTGAAACCTCTGCATTAACATGTACTTTGTTTTGTTTTTATTTTGCCCGGGTTCATTCGCATGCTGTTCTGCCAGCAGAACCAGCAGCAGTGCCGGCGCATTCCCAAGTGCCCCTCCCTCAAATGACCCCCAAAGAGCCCTGCACAATGCTCACCCCCTACACCTTCTGGCTGTGTTCTTGCCTCTAGCGGTGGCTGTGGCCCCAGCTCTGAGGGCAGCTGCTGCCTGAGACACCACAGGCACCACCGCAGATCCCACTGATGCTGGTGCCAGAGCTTTTATTTCTCATTGAAACCTTTGTCTAACATGTCCATGTCTTTGCCCCACCCCAGGCTGTCCAGCATTGGGTGCAGAACCCTGTCTATGGAACAGAAATGTAGCAGCTGATACTCAACTCACTAAGATCGTTAGGGGGCATTTGTGTTATAATGGAGGTGGGTAAGGGAGAGGTATTGGTGGGACAAATTAATGTGTCTTGAGTTTTCCTGTGTGAAATGAGACATATGATCTGATGTTGGAATCCCCAGGGCCTGCTCATGGAGTTCCTGTAAGGACATTGTTCTGAGCTCCCCAGCTGAATGACAGGAGTAAAAGGGACAGACACTCAGAAGTGGGCCAAGAAGCACAAGACCGAAGAGGATGGAGGAAAATATTAACCCAGACATCAAAGGAAGACTGAGAAAAAGAGGAGAGGTTGTAGAGCACAGCAAGTGAAGAACCTGACATCGGGGCACAGGGGGAGACAGAGTGGAAAGGTGGGCTATGCGAAAGTGCAGGATTGAGAGCTCGGGTCAGTGCCAGAGGAGCACTGCTCAGGAGGGGAGGAAATGCAGGGCAGCCAAGATGCCCCATAACTGCAGGATCCTGCTCACATCAGGGTCCAAATACATCAGGCCTTTCCCCAACATTCCTGACTTTTCGCCAGACTCAGTTTCCACAGATTCTCTTGGAGTGAAAAAACAAACAAACAAATCTACTCCCCTCATCTGGCCTGTGGCCCCTGTCACATGCAGCACAAGGCTGTTCTCTGGGGAGAAGAAGGGTAAATCCCTGGGTTGCCTGGGAAGGAGAAGGTGGGTAGTGGAGTGATACAAATGCAACCCACAGTCAAATGGTGCTCAGTGTGTAAAAATCCTTTTACTCCACAAAGTCAAAGACAAGGACACAAGTTGGGAGTAACATACAGCACTGGAAAGCAAAGGGAATGGACTTCATGAGCCAGTTCAGATACTTGAGAACTCAGCACTAGGAGTGGCAGAGAAGAAAAAAGGAGAAGCACCCGGCAGGGGCAGATCCTTGCCCCTTTGGTCCCTCCAACCCTGATGTTTTGTGTTCCCCATGAGTCAGGACAGCAGCAACCCCACCATGGCTATAGCAGCACCTGGGGCCTCCAGAATGCTCTGATTGTTGTATCAGTGGCCTTAGTGGGCTCCATGGTAGCTCAAGTAACAGCTTCACCCAACAGAAAGAGAACTGAAAGCAAAAAATCTAAAGGATACTTGAGGGTTAGGTAGCTGGGAGAAGGCTGACACTGCTGTTGGTTTTCCTGGCAGGACATCTTAGCTCAGTAACACTGGAGGAAATAAAGTAAAACATTACAGAACATTGATATCCCTGTCTCTGTCTCTGTCTCTGTCTCTATCTCTATCTCTATAATATATCTACACCTATCTATCCTGTCCTCTTGTCCCTTTACCGTCCGTTGCGGATCCTGCTCCTATGACCCTGAGCCCATAGTTTAGGTAACTAAAGACAGTGGGAGAACAGAGAAGGCCTTGAGCAGAGATGACCTGGCTCAAGAAGATTGCAGATCAACACCCAAATTTTCTTTCTTCCTCCTTTGATTTATAGTCAGGAAAAAGGTGATGGGACACGAGAATACTGACAATGAAGGGTTAAATCTGAGAAGCACATCTTCAAACTGTCTAGCCTCAGGCCTTCCAACATTCCCTCTGGGTGTCCAGATATTTGTCTGATAGAAGCAGCCAAGAAGTTCCTAAATTGTCCAAATAGCTGGCCCTGACTCTCAGGACTTTTGAAGTCCAGTTGTTTAGACTTTTTCTTTCATTCATTCATTCATTCATTCATTCATCCAAACAACATGAATTGTGTGCAGATCTCAGAAATGTGTTCAGCACAGAGAGTTCAAAAATGTATAAAACATGGTTTCCATCTTTGAGAATCTTAAGAGTGTATCAGATGTAGTGGAGCTTGACAAGTAATGAAATTGTCATGAGCAGGGGTAATGCCTGCTCAAATGTAAGTGTGCGGGAAGTTCACGGGACTGGGCTTCTTAAAAATTTTTCATTATATTTTCTACAAAATAGACATTTACAATAAATTTTATTTTGGAAAGACCTACAAAGTGTGCATAATCAGATTCACATGGGAGAAATACTCTGTGGAAGATATATTTCTAACTGGCACAGCAAAAGTAACAAAAATGTACATTTATATACAACTGATCAAAGTAGGAAATAAAAGCATTATGAACAAAGAACACGATGCAAGTCATTTCCCCCTGAAAAAGAGGAGGGATTGGTGTGAGTTAAGGCAAACCAAATGATATCCACACTAGAAAAGCAAGCCATGGCTTCTACAGATACTTTAATTCCTTAGGAGGAAATTAATCACAGAATTATGCAACAGTCCAGGCAGGTGTTTTCACATCACATTGACCAGAGAGCTTTGGAGGAAGGTGGGGATGAGATCTGAATGATAACTGATTGGAGTAATAATGATCAATTTTAGTGGTGACTGATTTAACTTCATCAATGTTTCTGGTAGGTATGAATAAGCTGTATAATATTTCCCCATACATTTTATTTCAGTTTTTTAAAATGAGGTAAAAATTTAAGGTGGCATGTAAATAACTGATATTTTGACAAGATATTATTATTGTAATAATAATTTTGAACACTCTAGTTACTTGAAGGCTGTAGTAGCAGCCACTCTCTTCAAAGCTTGAATATGTTACAACCATGGCCATAATCTGAGTCTTTTGAAAACACTGTGAGAACAGTTTATACCAGAGCTTCAAGAATAGGTAGCATGAACTGGAAAGAGGATGAAGAAAGTGGTCAATATCCCCACCCTGATGGTTATAAAACATGTCTCAAAATTCTTTGACATGGCCCCTCAATGAAAGATGGTGGTCCATCTTTCCCCCTCTAGAATCTGCAGGCTTGTGGCTACTTGACCCATAGAATATGGCAGAAAGGATGCTATGTGATTTCTGAGGCTAGGTCACAAAAAGTCAAGTAGATCCCTCCTTGCCCCCTTGGGAGACTCTCCCTAGGGGAAGCCAGGTACCATGTAAGAAGTCTCAAGACTACCCTGAGATCATCATTCTGGAGATCAGGTATAGGTACAGCCTTGGGGCACCCAGCTGACAGCCAGCATCAACCACCACCATCTGAGTGAGTCTTCTGTGATGTCCAGCCCAGTCAAAACTTCAGGTGACTGTGTTCCAGTTGACATCTGCTCACAAGTGCATGAAAGTCTCAAACAAGAATGGCCCACCTGAGCACTTCCTGAATTCCTGAGTCATGAAACTGTGAGAAAACTAAGATAGTTGTTTCACACCACTACATTTTAGGTGATTTGTTGTGTAACAATAGTAACCAAGATGCTCACTAATTTTCTCCCATTAGCAACTTATCTTCCCTCTAAAGTTTTTGGCATTACTGAGGAACCAGTAGTCACTAGATTCCGTTGCTAATCCCCACAAAATCAACCATTTTCACATCTTAAATTTTGCCAAGCTGGATTTATCCTACCTACACTGGTGCCCATCACACACCAAGTGATGAAAATCCAGCTTGTCCATTCAGGCCACTCAAAACAACAGAACTTTGTCTTTCACAGTTCTGGAGGCTAAGAAGTCCAACATCAAGGTGCCAGCTGATTGAGTGTCTGGGAAGGGCCTGCTTTCTAGAAGGTAGTTGTTCCATTGTGCTCACATGGTATAAGTGACCTTTCTGGGGTCCCTTTTCTAAGGGCATTAATCCTATATGCAAAGGCTCCATCCTCATGACTTAATCACCTCCCAAAAGCTCCATTTTCTAATACAGTCCCCTTGGGGATTAGGATTTCAATATACAGATTTGAGGTGAGAGGGGACATAAATCTTCAGACCATAGCACAACTGAATACAGAGCAAGCAAATATAAATCCCTGCCTGGAAAGCGCCCACTTGGGTTTCTGCTCCCAGTGGGGAGGAACTTAGTCTGGTTCCTATTGTATCCCCACTGCCTTGAATGGCACCTGGCACGCAAGACGTGCTCAACGAATATATGTGTTATGAATGACTGAATCAAGAATTGATGAGTCCCAGGATGCTTCCTAATCAAACCCGGAGAATCCATTTTTTCTTCACCCACAGGGACCTCACATGCTGGGAACTGCATTTAGTGTCAGAATCATACGTAATTATTTCTGACGTCCTGTGATTGTCCTGGTATCTCAGGTCTGAACTTGGCCAATAGCACGAATCCTGATGATGCTTTGAGGTTAGGGGCTTGAATTTGTCCTAGGCGCATCGGAACCTCAAGCTTTGTTCTTGAGTTTTCATGTTAAAAGGCAAATAATAAAAGCTAACATTTAAGTAATGCATACTATTATGTTGATTCCAAATCTGCCCCAATGTAAGCCCCACATCTGTGGTGTCCTCAGGAAACCCCATCTAGGGAAGGTCAGTGATTTTGCTACTGGTTACAAGTGGAAATAGGACTCTTGGGGAATCTAAAAAAAAAGAATTTCCTGAGACTCACATGGGAAGATGTGGCCTTGTGGTATGTTTCACTGATGATGTAAAGTTAAGGGAGTTGCCTTCCTCACCTCTCAGTGTCCCGTCTCCATCCATCTCACCATGGGAAAAGTCCAGTTTTGTTTTCAGGAGGGCCAGGATAAAGGCCACTGCCCAGAATTTATGCTCCATTTCAAGGTTCAGTCCAGTCCAGCGTCCAGGTAGCTTAGCATAGGTTTCCACTTGTAGCCCAGCTCCTGGAAGCTGTGTGTGGAGTTGCACAGCCATGGGTCACATGGCTGCTAGGATCACATGGCCACAGAAACAACAGGTGAATGTATTATGCAAGTGCAGGCCACGAGCAAGAGAGAGCTTAGTCCTTTTAGAGCCCATACCATGTTCTGTGGGTCTAGCAGCTGCTAGACTCATGTGGTGATGTTTCCCCTGGAGAGAGGTCGTGTGAATGCATGGGTATGTGCATCACGAGGTGGGAGAGAGAGAGAGTGCACTTCTTTGTTCTCTTGGGATTATTTTAGCTTGACTGTGAGACGGACCAAAAGCTTTCTCAAAATGACCAACTTCCCAAACTTTGACATGCTTCAGATGAGTCCACCTCCCAACCAATCCCTTTTTTCCCAGGCTAGACTGACAGGCCTCTATGGTCTAGCACTTCCTCCTGAGCCATTTTGACTTCTATTGCACATGTGGAGGAATTTCTCCAGCAGAGCAATTTCTCTTCATCCTTCCTCTGGGAATTTGGTGCCAGGCTGACAGCACTCGAAGACAGGTACTCCTGTCTGCTCTGAGGATCTCCTAGGCAGCAATCCCCTGGAGTGTGTGAGTGAGTCTGTTTATGCCATAGCTTCCTAGCAAACTCAACAGAATGCTGTCCTAGTATCTGCTTCAGCTTCCTGTTTCTTAAACACAGTGCCTAGTTCCCTTTGCTCTCTTTCTTAGTTAAATATCACTGATAACAATTTCACTGGCAGAGCAGATTGGGCTTTGACCTCCAGTTAGGATTTATGTGGACACTCCTTATTCCAGTGTCTTTAAAAACTGTGTCCAAGAATATTGGAGCAAAACTAATGTTCAGTTTTCCGCTTTTAAGCAAATGAAATGACAAAAAAAAACCTTATTTTCTTTCAGGGGAATTTCCAAAGTATCACACAGGTTTTATCTTCTGTCTAGAGTTTCCATGCTCAAACTTTGATTTCTCTCAAAAATTTTAACTTTTACTGCAGCTTCAGTTATGTGGTATCTTTTCATTTTTCTAAAGTCACTTCAAGAAACACCATGGCTTAGGTGTAACAGACCCCTGATCTTCCGCACCATTATTTCAAAATTCTAGTGATCCGAGTGAAACAGCACTCTTGGCTCCCAGGGAGAGTGACCGTCTCAGTTTGGAGCATTGTTAAGTGTCGGGGAAGGAGCTCCCCCAGGTGGGACCTGATGTAACTGTAACATGGCTGTCTCTCAAAGTTGCTGAGTTTGAAAAGTATCATTCAACAGCCAAAAAATAATGACAGTGAGTTCCATTCTATCTCAAATCTCTTGAGAGAAATGTGCAGGTTTCTAACCTGTAACCCTATGAGACATTTCTACACTGTCTTCTTGCTTTTCTCAGAGCCTCCCTTTGCTGAATGCCCCGTCCATTCCCCCAGGGAAAACCCTCAGTTCCAGTTTCTTCAGAGTTTACTACCTTTGCAGTTCACCTCTCTCTAAAGGTAATCAAAACGGTAGTTTACTTGATCTTTCTCCCTTACACCTTTCTTTCTGTCTCCAAGTCCTCTGTCCTTGTTGGTCTCATTCTTCTCAATTTCTGGTCCTCTGAACTATCCTCAATGTAGAGAGGGGATCCAATGTCAGAATGTCCCTTCCTACCATATGACACAAGAAGGCAGCCCTTTGCTCAAAGTGTTCTTAGCAACCACTCTCCACATGGCCCTCCTCCCACCCTCAAAGCCCCTCAGGCCCTCCCCCTGTGAGAAAAATCTAACCCATTCATGGCCCAGCCCCACGCCAGGAATATTTCCTGGTGCTGGGTTGCTGGACCTTCCGGAGCTGAAGGAGGGAAATCCCTGAGCAGCATTGGGTGGAGCAATCAAAGGACAAGTGAGAGGCAGTTGGAGAGGATAGGTTTTATTTTTCTACCAAGTCAGACACGGGTAATAACACGGAGAGGTGGAGAGGAGGGGGAGCCCACGGGCTTGGAAAATACATATGTAGCATCCTCTGGGGAGTGCTCACTCTTCCCCCAAAAGCATTTTAACTAATCAGCCTGGGACAATTAGCCTGGGGTATACAGGAAAGGCTGTGTCCAGCTGAGGCAAATCACTTGTCTCAGTATCCGAGTCCAGGTCAGCAGCAGCCCCCAGAGCTGTGGCCGCAGCCGGAGTCCCCATTGTCACAGGAGTCGGAGCTCGGGAGCCGGCATCGGTGGGACCTGCGGCGGTGCCTGTGGTGGCTCAGGCAGCAGCCGCCCTCGGAGCTGGGGCCACAGCCACCCCCAGAGCTAAGATCACAGCCAGAGGGGGTGGGGGGCAAGCACTGTGCTGGGTTCTTTGGGGGACACTTGGGGGAGGGGCACTTGGGAGGGGGCTGGCACTGCTGCTGGTTCTGCTGGCAGGACATCTCCACAGAAGTTTGACCTGGAACAAATAAAAGACACATTTTGGGCACAGAAATTTCAATGTCTCCTACCCACAGGTTTTGTCAAATACTATCTTCCATGACCAAGCTGCTTTCTAAACCAAGCTCTGAGGGGAAAAAATAGTAGCATGGAGGGGATGCATGCATTTGGATAAAGCATCCTCAAGAATGTCAGATGGACCCATGTGCATCCCTGATGGCATGCTCAGAACAAGAGTGGGAAAGAACCCTAAGGACCTGTGGCTTTTGGGGTTGACAGCCTCTGACAGGTGCCTGAGTGGCTCCTTCCTTACCATCACTCTCCCCCCACTGCTGCCCACTATGGACCTCTTCTGCTGGCTCCATTAAGATCTGAGCCTGTCTCTCTAACACCCCCAGCTGAGGTCCTGTACCCTTCCAGACACTCACCAGATGCAGAGGAGGCAGGAGAAGGCTGTTTCTGAGGAGGCCGTGGATGAGGAGCCCAGGGCAGCTTCCTACCCTTTTATCCTGTGTTGGATTTGTGACACATGGCCTGAGCATGCTGCTGCTTTCACAAGCAGTGGGAGGTAACAGCCTGGCACACATCCAGGATGAGGTTTCCAGCCTTTTTCCTGAGCACTTGCATAATGTCCAATTAATGAGGTTCAAGAAGGAAGCATAATGACTGTCCACATGACTCCCCCTGGGGCTTCCAGAGAATCTGGCCCCTTCCTTCCTTCCTTTTTTCCTTCCTTCCTTCCTTCCTTCCTTCCTTCCTTCCTTCCTTCCTTCCTTCCTCTCTCATCTGCCTTGGTTCAGCCTGTCTCAGGTACTTTTCTGGGAGCAGGGATGGCTATGAAAGAATTCTGTTCTTGCATTCTATTAAGACAGACCCACAAAGACAAATGAATAAATCATAAGACAATTCCAAGTGATAAGTGTAATTTAATGTACACAATATATCCAGGCTGCCCCAGTGACCATGGCCTTCAGATGTAATCCACTCTAACCTCCTGCACTCCTGGCAATGAGATGTGGGCAAGGGATCATGACTGGTGCAGGGCCTTGTCTTGTGGAGGGAGCCCTCAGATGACCTCATGGCACCCAGGGAGCAGCATGGAGTTTCAGGCATGAAGGGAACAAACCCAGTAGGTGTTGTTGGACAAATAAGAACATTGATCAGAGTTGAAAATGTGTATTTTTTGGTGAATTTACCTAAACTTAAGACTATTACACAATTGAATCTATTATAATATTTAGCTATAGTCAAAAATATAAATATAATTAGGACTATAAAAGTTAATAATCCATCTATAATCTAAGTAATTTTTACTGCTGTAATAATATTATATTATGAATTTATGAGATCTGTCCAGAAGATATCCAGCCATGTAATATGAAAAATAGAGACATTTATTGAAGAAGATACAAGATACAAGAAATATATATAGGATAATGACACCTCAGTCCCCTTCAAAGTAGGCACCTTGGAACATCACACAGTTCTCCTAATCGCCATCAGCTGCCCTCTCGAATTTTCCTGAATCTCATCGATGGTCTGAAATCTCTTCCCCTTCAAAGGTGATTTTAGTCTGGGGAAAAGCCAGAAGTCACAGGGCACCAAAACTGGGCTATAGGGGAGCTGAGTCACCTGGGTGATTTGATGCTTTGCCAAAAAATCTCTGCATGATACGTGATGCATGAGTGGGCATGTTGTGATGGAGCTGCCAATCCCCGGTTGCCCATGGCTGCGGCCTTCTGAATCATCCCAGTAGTTTCCAAAGAGGAACCTTCAAGCTTAATGCAAAATCAGATGCAGATTCATTGCTCTATTCGCTCATTTATTTTGAATTTGACAACCACACAGTACACGTGCTCACTCAGAGGCATCTAACCACACCCACTGACTAGTACAGTGAAGTTGTCATTGTTGACGCATGCACATTTCAGTCCATTCTTCATGGCTGCCACGTTACATCAATGTTGTACAAATCATTTTCATTGTGTTAAAAATGGCTGGACATCTTTGGGACAGACCTCATGTATTTTCTTATGAGGAAAATGTTCATGGCCTTTTGTTAACTGGTAAAAAGTAGGTTGTAAAGGAGCACACACTGTTAATTAAATGACTTTGAATGAAGTCTTTTTATAGGATATGTGTTTTACTCTTTAATGACCATTAAAACCTATAGCACTGGCTTCCTGCCTTTAGACAATTTTGTTTTTCTCACTTCACTCTATAACTCAACCCCATTGAAGCATAGTGATCCCATGAGTGAGACCCTATGGAGGACTTATATTGGGCCTTTGGGGGTTAGCTCAGGAGGAGGTGGTGTAGACAGTACAGGAAGGAACTGCACCCTTGCTGAAATTTTCTTGCCTCCAGAAGAGGCTCTTCACCCCTCCCCACCCCCCAGGCCACACTTTCGGTCTCAGTCTCCTTTCAGCTGTGGCAGCCATTTTCCTCATGTCATGAGAACCCCACAACTAGATGCTGGATTGGAAAGGGGGAATTATGAGTGGTGAAAGGAGAAACTATTTTCCATGTGGACTCTGATGAGGATGAAGGGGTAAAGAATAGAGAGAAACTCATTTCTATTTTCATCAGCTTTGCTGGATGGGGCAGGCTTAGATAATGCCACAAAAATAGGGCTACTCTCCCTCCTAGGATACCTAGAAAGTTCTTGTTTACAGCTGGCTTCCCAATGCCATTACTCAGTAGTGTCCTGGTTTGGATGATAATATAGAGAGAAGAGATGGAAGTGGTGCAAACATCGCCCATGGGGTCCTCAGAAGCTCAGGCCTGTCTTTGGGGTTTGTCCTCACCCACATACAGACCTAGTCTTCCTATTGCCAGCTTCCTCCCAAATTTCTTCTTACTCAGTCATTAATTCCCAAAATCCTACCTTTAACTAAATGAGTAATAGCTGTGTGTCAAGTATCCTACTCAGAGGGGTTTAAGCAGCCTCCTCTCCCCACTACCTCTATCCTACTAGGAAAATCATCCTCTGCTCTGACAGTTTTTGTAAAATTCCTAGCTTCCTGTCCCCAGATGATGGTGTTAATAGCGAGGTTTCTTCTACAATTTCCTAATATGTGTAGAGGCATCTGAGTCTCCCCTGGGGCTCTCTTTAGGAGTTGAGGATATTTAGGTGCTATGGTTCCAGGGTTGGGCTTGAATTGAAATTCTAGTACCAAGAAAAATTATCAACTGACCCATATTAGAGCCTGAATCCATATGGAATGTTTTCAGTGGTTGTAAGGAGGTAGTTTACATCCAGAAATGCTAGACACCATCTAAGAGGGAAATTGATACGTGAATGAGAAGCCAGCAACAGATATCCCCAAAATAAGATACTGGGCGGTATTTCCATGCTCCCTCACTCCTGTCCCTCACACCGTCCTGTCCCTGAGATGAGGGACAAAGAGTTTTGTTTTTGCTTCATTTCTTATTATTGATGAATTGAGATTTAGCTTCTCTTAGTGCGTTTTAAAGAAGAGGCATCGGAAATGAACTGTTCCCTCTGATATCTCCACACTCCAGGGTGCCAGGTTCCTGAGGACTGGCTGCTCCCAGCACTGACCCTCAGGGAGTTTCCCTCCTGGTCCAGGAAGAGGGACAGGCCACGGCCTCCCAGCTGTGCTTCTGTCATGAAGGAACAGCTGTTTTGTGAGAATGGGAGGGGTTGTGAAGAGGATGCTCCTTGCTGAAGTGGACAGAAAATCAGTGAGCAACAACTCCAGGACTAAAGCAGGGGCTACTACAACCAGGAACCTTGGACAGAGCCTGGAGGAAGTCAGACAGAAGTCTCTGCATTTCAGGGAAGGCAGCAAAGTCTCCCCACTAAGAGCTACCCACAACTTTGGAACTTACCCAACCACTGAGATGGATGTTACTCTTCAGCTGTTGTTGCCTAATGACTCAGGAGTGTACCAATTTGGGCCAAAAAGTACAAAGTACTTGCTTCTATTGAACTATAAGTCACAGAGGAAAACTATTCATTTTTGCAGCAATCTGAACCCATGAACTAGTTTCTTACATGCTCCACAGAACCTGCAATTTCTCTTTAACATACACCATGGTTATAATTCACCATTTGTGTTTCTTCTGTGCTAGACTGTCAGCCCTGTGAGGACAGGCTGTTGTCTCCTTTACAGCTGTATCCCCAGTGCTGAGCACGGTGCCTGGCCCACAGCTAATGGTCATTTGAAGTGTGTTAAATATAGGAACTTGCGAATTAATGACTGAAGAGGAAGACCTGCCAATAGGAAAATGAGGACTCTGAAAGAGGACAGTGGGTGATGTTTTTCTCCCAGTCACACATCAAGGTCAGGCTGGACCTTCTGAGGGGCCCCACGTGTGGTGTTAGCACCACTTCCATCTCTTCTCTCTCTGTTATCATCCAAACCAGGACACTACTGGGAAATTGCACTGGGACACCAGTTGTAAACTAGGACATCAAGGATGTGAGCCGGATGAGGATAGGAGGAGCTGGGTAGACAGTGGTGACAAGCACTCAGACTGGCCTTCACAACCATGTGACACTTTCCTTTGGAGATCCCAACAAATTGAACAGAGATAGTTTGTGACTATTTGGATGGTCGTTTTCAGCTACTGTGTTTTGGACAAATATATTTATTGCGATCTCAACTTGTATGCACAGACTGGGAAAAAACAGCTTATATTTAGGTTACACAATACATAAAACACTCAATTTGTAAAATGATGCATTTTTTGTAAATGTATAAAAAGAAAAATCCAGACAGCAATTCTAAGAAGATTGTAGAAATGGTTGAGACAACACTGCATTCACTAAGAGAAATTCAGTTAAAGGGGGGAAAATATATGATCATCTAAATAGATGTGGAAAAAAAACATTTGAAAAAAATCCAGTATCAATTCAGTATAAAAACTCTCAGTATGTGGAATAAAAGCAAACATCCTTGATCTGATAAAGGGCATTTACAAAAACTCTACAGCTAATATCACACCTGAGAGAATGATTGGCTTCCTCCTAAGACTGGGAGCAAGGCAAGGATAGATGCATGGAAGAGAACATGGAGTCCACCACAGACCCAGGATATATGACTAGTTTATTTTAAACAAAAATTGAATGGAAGAAGGACAGTTATTTCAAGAGAGGGTGCTGAAACAATTGAATATCTTTATGTGTAAAAAGGAATTGTATCTGATATCTACATACAAATATTAACTCAATATATAAAATGGTTCTAAATGTAAAACATAA
>VMDR010016281.1:0-21339 GCA_007922815.1 Macrotus californicus | reverse complement strand
ATGTGATCTCCATTTCTGTGATTCTGTTCCTGTTCTAGTTGTTTGCTTAGTTTGTTTTTGTTTTTGTTTTAGGTTCAGTTGTTAATAACTGTGAGTTTGTTGTCACTTTACTGTTCATATTTTTTATCTTCTTTTTCTTAGATAAGTCCCTTTAACATTTCATATAATAAGGGCTTGGTGATGATGAACTCCTTGAACTTGACCTTATCTGGGAAGCACTTGACCTGCCCTTCCATTCTAAATGAGAGCTTTGCTAGATAGAGTACTCTTGGATGTAGGTCCTTGGCTTTCATGACTTGGAATAATTCTTGCCATCCCCTTCTTGCCTGCAAGGTTTCTTTTGAAAAATCAGCTGACAGTCTGATGGGCACTCCTTTGTAGGTTACCGTCTCCTTTTCTCTTGCTGCTTTTAAGATTCTCTCTTTATCTTTCATCTTGGGTAGTGTAATTATGATGTGCCTTGGTGTGTTCCTTCTTGGGTCCAACTTCTTTGAAACTCTCTGAGCTTCCTGGACCCTCTGAAAGTCTATTTCCTTTGCCAAAGTAGGGAAGTTCTCCTTCATTATTTGTTCAAATAAGTTTCCAATTTCTTTCTCTTCCTCTTCTCCTTCTGGCACCCTTATAATTCGGATATTGGAACGTTTAAAGACATCCTGGAGGTTCCTAAGCCTCTCCTCATTTTTTTTGAATTCTTATTTCTTCATTGTGTTGTGGTTGAATGTTTCTTTCTTTCTTCTGCTCCACACCATTGATTTGAGTCCCGTTTTTCTTCCCATCCCTGTTGGTTCCCAGTACATTTGCCTTCATTTCTCTTATCGTAGTCTTCATTTGTTTATCTAATTTGTGACCAAATTCAACCAAGTCTGTGAGCATCCTGATTACCAGTGTTTTGAACTGTGCATCTGATAGGTTGGCTATTTCTTGGTCACTTAGTTGTATTTTTTCTGGTGCTTTGATCTGTTCTCTCATTTGGGCCATTTTTGTTGTCTTGGCACACCTGTTACATAGTCAGGGGCGGAGCCTTAGGTGTTCACCAGGGCGGGGCAACCCATGCTGCTGCGTTGTGACTCTGTAGGTGGGGGAGGGGTCCGAGAGGGAACAATGGCGCTTGCTCTGCTCTCTGCCAGTTTTCAGTGACTTTCCGCATGACCCACTCCAATTGGGCCCTCTGGTGCTGATTCTAATGCTGGTTCCTGGGTGGGTGGGCTTATGTACACTCTAGGACCCTGTGGGTCTCTCCAACGAGCTCTCCTGAGTCCGGGAGTTTCTCCCGCTGCTGCCGCCTCAGCCCACGCAGGAGTTTTCAATCAGAGGCTCTGAGGCTTTATTTCCCTGAGCTGGAACTCTGGGTTGCGGGGTCTGTCTTGCTCCCCAGCTGTTCCTCCCGGTTTATCCGCACAAGGGAGTGGGACTCCTGGTCCGCAGCTGCCGCCTCTCCCAGTCACCGCCACCTCTCCTGGTCGCCCCTTCCCTGGTCCTCCAGCCGCTGCCCCTCGCGAGTCCTCTCCGACCCGTCTTGCCCCTCCTACCTGTTTAGATGAAAGTTTCTCGTTTAGTTCCTTGGTTGTCGGACTTCCATACAGTTCGATTTTCTGTCAGTTCTGGTTGTTTTTTGTTTTAAAATTTGTTGTTGTCCTTCTTTTGGTTGTACGAGGAGGCACAGTGTGTCTACCTATGCCTCCATCTTGGCTGGAAGGTAAATGCAGTATTTTTGATGATGGCTATTTTTACCATAACTTTATCACATGTAAGTAAGCAAGCTTTGATATCCTCAATAGTACTGATTAATGCTTTTAATATGAAAACACTTGCCTTACCAGACTCAACACTCAGACACTCCCCATTATACTTAATGGCTTTGCCCATTTTTTCGGGTTTTTGTGTGTTTTTTTCCTTTTTTTGCAAATTAATGTCAAACATTTCTATATAGCTGCATATTCAAAGAAGTCCTTTGGGGAATACCAATGCTCCATGTATGTTATTAGCTATTTCATGAAAAAAGTTCTGAAATTAATAAATTTGGGAAACAATATAATAATCCCTCTTGAAAATTCATATGCACATTGGTATATTAAAGGCTCAGAGACTCCTTATAGTAAAATGTCTATTTACATTTGTTTTAGTGAAATGTTTTCTGAAATTATTTGAGCATGAAATATTGTTTTTTAAAGATTGTATTTATTTATTTTTAGAGAGAGGGGAAGGGAAGGAGTAAGAGGGAAAAAACCATCAATGTGTGGTTGCCTCTCACACGCCCCTACTGGGAACCTGGCCTGTACCCAGGCATGTGCCCTGAGTGGGAATTGAACTGATGATCCATGGGTTCGCAGGCTGGCATTCAATCCACTAAGCCACACCAGCCAGGGCAAAATATTGTTTTCATTGACCATCTAGTACTCTCTCTCTGAAGTCTAGTGTTACACAGCACCCAGTTTTGGGACACTTTGATAGAACAAGGAAAAATGAAATGACTACAGGGAAAACCACAAAAAAGGAACTACAGAAGAGTTGTGTGGGAATATGAAATATGCTTTCTTGGTGCTAAGAAATTCTGAGTCACAATATGGCAACAGCACAGTTGCGTTTCTCAAGTCCTTTTCATGAAGATCATTGCTGTGAAATAAAACAGCACATTATGCATAAGGCAAAAAAGTGTACACTTCTTTTGGCTTAGACACTCTAAAAGCAGTCTGTTCATTTTGGTAGTGCCCATGTTAGCATTGCTATAGCTTATTTTTCATAATACTGGCTCAATTTGTGGTTCTGTGTTTCAAATATTGTTTTACCTTTTTAAAAGTAAGCAGTTACACCAGGTAGCTTCATACATTTTGAAAAGATAGTGTTTGCTTCCTAACTGAGCAGCAATGGTGTGTTGGTAAAGGAACAGACTTAGAGCCACAAACTCGGCTCCGGGTTGAGCTTTGTTACTCATGAGCTGTTCATGCCCTTTGGAGATCAGCGTCTTACCAGTAAGACTGGAACAAGATAACTTACGCAGTAGTACTTTACATAGTGTTAAATTCTATCTACACATAGGTATTATTAGTATGGAAGTTAATATTGTTAAAAAATGGAGACTAAATGTCTACAAATGTGTATTAGCAAAAAATAATAGTCATGATTACAAATTTGAGAAGGATTCTATTCTTTGCTCATGTTTCTAAGTGGGGATTTCTGCTCCATTCCCCCAAAAAGAACTATGTGGAAGAACCAAGTTCTGCCTGTCACACCACTTTTCATAGATTTATCTGAGCGGGAAGAAGTTGGCATCTGACATTCATAGGTCCCATGTAATTTACTGGTTCTGGTGTTGACCTGGACCTTGACTCAGCTTCTTGCTCTCTGCTCATGGCTTCCTGCTTTCTCTTCCCCCAGGGGGCCTCACCAGGCAGGCTGAGACCCAGGGTGGAGGGGAAAGGGAGGGGAGCCTGCAGCTGTTCATTTCAATTCAGAGATGAAATTATTAGCAGCCTAACTTTCTTGCTCCAAATATAAGCCACATTCTCCACCAGCAATAAAGACAACATTTTTTATTTCTTTTGATCTCCTCTGCCCCACCTGGGAGAGAAATCTTTCAGAGAGGAATTCAATGACAAAGAGCATTACTTATTAAAAACACACAACAAGACTATAATAAAAATGACAGACCATACCAAGTATTGTTGAAGATGTAAAGATGTGGAGAATATGGAATCCCCATATACTACTGGTGAAAATATAAAATAGTACAGCTGCTTTGAAAAAAGTTTGGTAATTTCTAAAAGTGTTAAACATGCACTTACCACATAATTCAATAATTCCACTTCAAGAATATACCCCCCCAAAAAAAATCATATGCCCACACAAAGATGTGTATGTGAAAGTTTCTAGCATCCTCATTTATGATAGTCCAAAACTGGAAACAATCTAAATGTCTATCAACTGATAAATGCACTGAAAATTCTATATTCATACAATGGAACACTATTCAGCTAAAAAGAAACAAACAACTGATATATGCTAAAACAGGGATAAGCCTCAAAAATATTTTGGTAAACAAAAGAAACCAGATGAGAAAGACAATTATTTGATTCCATTGACATGAAATGCTCAGAAAAGGCAAATTCATTGGGTCAGCAAGACTGTCAGTGGCTGCTTAAGGCTGGGACAGGAGTAGGGACCAACCACAAATGGGCACAAGGGAGGTTTTGGGGGAGAAAGAAATGTTCTAAAACTGGATTGTGGTGAAAATTACAAAATTCTGCATATTTACTAAAAGCCATTGAATTGTGCTCATAGTGGGTGGGTTTTACAATATGTTAATTAAAACTCAATAAAGCTGTTAAAAATGACAGAGCCACATGATAGTTTCAAAGTTGATATGCTTAATATAACTACTGAAATATGTATATATGAATTTTATTTGAAAATATACTTTCAACAATGTTATAGTTTTTTAGGTGATTATTGTCTACTGTCATCTAATATATCACAATAATTATACTAGAGGGTATACACAGGTGAAAATTTTGCTATCAGTTAAATACAGTCCACTGGATTTTTGAGCTAATCCCCACACGGCCCCAGTTTGCAGGCCCAATTTGGCATTCCCTCCCACCAGAGGAGAAGGGCCCGGGTGGCCTCACAAGTGGAGCTCTTTTAGCATCAAGTTCTGTGCCAGTATTAAATATGGAAAAATAATATTTTTTAGAATTCTCTTAATTTTGATAAGAAATAAATATATATACTCTTACAACTACTTAATATAGTCTTTATTTCTGTGAGTGGTACTTTGCTTTTCTGAAAGGCTATGTATACATTGTTTGGGGAATCCCTGATGCTCACACCTCTGCCAACACTAGCTACATGAAGTCTAATCAGAAGTATTTTGTTAAAATAAGTTTTATGTACAACACCTTGAAAAGTGGTATTTTCCATGGCTAGTTTTAATGTGTTTTTGTTTTCGAGGTCAAGGAAATGTTTATAAAGCTATATAGAGGTCTGATTTAAAGAACTGATAGTTCATTAAAGAACACTCCTGAAGCTTACAGGCCATGCCTGATACATATATTTTCTGCATGGGCCTTACAGGTAGACTTAGGCATGTTAATAATGCCAGAAGTATTTTTATGTTCCCACAGTTCTGTAAGATAGACAAATAAATGAATAGATAGATCATTTGAATTCAACAGTCAACATAAAATCTGGAAAGCAATTATGTAGATTCAACTATTATTTCTCTTATGCTCCATGGCTGCACATTTTGACAAACCCAACAATGTAGTTGCTAAAATGAATATGAAATATGATAATTGGAATCAATAAGTAAAACACTGGCAACAAATCAGCTGCTGATAGTTAAAATTATATAGAACAGAACACCATGAAAAGAGATTCTCTAATTATGCTAAAACTATGCAATAGCAGGAGGGCAACCTGGCCAAGCGAACTGCAGCTCTGCATTTGAAGGATGTAGTCTTACAACTCTACTGCAGATGGTCGGACGAATGCAAAACAATCCAGCAAGAGCTTGCCACTGGCACCTGGGCTGGTGTGGCTCAGTTGGTTGGAGCATCATCCCATATTCCAAAAGACTGCAGCTTTAATTCCCGGTCGGGGCACATACCCAGGATGTGGGTTTGATACCTGGTCGAGGTGTGTATGAGAAGGCAAACAATCGATATCTCCCTCTTACATCAATGTCTCTCTCTCCCTCTCTCTCTGTCTCTCTTTCTCCCTCTTTTTCTCTCCCTTCCTCTCTCTAAAAGCAATGAAAAAAATGTCCTCAGGTGAGAATTTAGAAAGAGAGTGAGAGAGAGAGCTTTCCACTGGCAACCAGTAACTGAGTCCCATAAAAAGTCTTTGATGAATTGAGGCAGAACACTTACATGCACATATGACTTTTAAAAAATCTTTGTGCTTTTAAAAAATATTCTGAAAGATTAAAAACTGCCCCTTGAGTTGCTCATGAAAACGACTTTACATACAAAGTTATCAGTGTCCATGAGGATTGTTTTATGGGATATATTTATTTTTTCTTCATGGTAAAAATAAGGCCTACACTCCCTCACCTAGAAATATTTAAAGCTGTTTTTATTAATTGTTATAATACACCTCACATAAAATTTACCATCTTAACCATTTTTAGGTGTACAGTTCAATAGTGTTAACTATGTTCACTTGTTGTGCTACCTATCTCCAGAATTTTTCATCTTGCAAAATTGAAACTTTTAAACCCACTGAACAGCCCCTCCCTGTTTGTCTTCCCCACAGCTCCTGGCAATCACCAGGGGCTCTCCTTTCTGTTTCTATGCACATGACTGCTCTAGGTACCTCATTAAGTAGAATCATACTGTATCTGTCTTTTTGTGACTAGTTTATTCACTGAGCATAATGTCTTCAAGGTTAATATATGTTGTAGCAAGGTATATCTTACATTGTAAAAGATATGTTTCATGTCTCTTAACAGCTGAATAATATTCCACTGTATGTGTAGACCATATTTTGTGTATCCATTCATCCATTAATGGACACATAGGTTGCTTTCACCTAGACTACTGCAAATAATGCTGCTATGTACATGGGTGTACAAATATCTCTTCAGGACTCTGCTTTCAACTCTTTTGGATATATACCCAGAAGTGGGACCATATGATAATTCTATTCTTAATCTTTTGAGGAACTTCCCTAGAGTTCTCCATAACTCTACCATAAATGGTAAAATTTAACCATTTTACATTTCTACCAACAGTCCACAACAATTCTTTTTTAACGATATCTTCACCAACACTTATATTGCTTTTTGTTGTTGTTGTTGTTAATAGTAGCCATCCTAATGGATGTGAAGTGGTATCTGAGTGTGGTTTTGACTTGCATTGTCCTAATGATTACTGATGTTGAGCAACTTTTCATGTGCTTATTGGTTTTGACACTGTTTCAAGTTGCAAAACATGGTAAATCCTTTTAGACCAATTATTTTGTTACTAGATTCCCATTAATTATGCTGTTTGTCCAGTGCATTTTCTTTCTTTGGAAGCAGTTTCCAGAAATCATGCCTTGAATATATCTACACATCTGCAGCAAAAAAAGACATTTCAGTCTTGTGCTTTTAGCAAGAAACATCATGATCATCTCAATAAACACATCTTTAAAAAAAAATCCATTGCAAATAAGTGTGGTGTAACAGCCAGAAGAGTCAGGACAATTCTGTTCTCACCCTTAGGACGATGGCTCTATGAGTTTGCTGGGGCTGCCATAACAAAGTACTGGGTTATTTAAACAACAGAAATTTTACTTTCTGATGATTCTGGAGGCTAGAAATCCAAAGTGTTATAGGGTTGACTTCTTCAGAGGACTCACTCCTTGCCTTATAGTTACATCTTCTTCCTGTGTACTCTTTTCATTTTTTTGTTGTTCTATTACAATTGTTCTAATTTTCCCCCATTGCTCTCCCCTGCCCCTCCCACCTCCTGCTTCCACAGTTAATCTGCCTGTGTCTTAACCTGGTCTTTGCATATATCTGTATCCTAATCTACTGGGTTAAGGCCCACCTTAATGGCTTCACCTAACCTTAATTACCTCTTTAATGACCCTATATTCAAATACAACCATATACTGAGGTACAAGAGATAAGAACTGCAAGATATGAAGTTGTGTTTTTTGAGGGGGAGGGCACAATACATCCCATAACAGTAAATGTAGCAGATAAAGAGAGGTTAATGGTACTACTTCTGGTTGGAGCCTGTGTGAGAGATCAGATTCCAAATCCAGCTGGGAGGAAGGCTGTGTATCAAGGCCTTTTTTGTGTGTCAAGTATATTTTTATGGACATATACTACTGAAATGGTCACTGCATGCCTCCATGCTACTGGGGTTATATGTAGAAAGTAAACAGTTCCTAGCATTTGGGCAAGAGAACCAGAAAACCAGAGTCTGACTTCTTGGAGCAGAAAAAAGAATAACCCCAAAGTAGAGAGGGGGTCACTCTCTTTCATACTTCTACAGGGATAGTTTCCTTCAATGCTCAGCACTAAATATCAACCAAAAAATGGCTTTTAAACAGTTGTGGCCTCTGTGGCTTTGTCTTTTTCTCAGGCCTATATCCTACCCTCTTTATTCCTTTCCTACACACTTTACTCAGGCTGCTAAATAAGGATGATTTTTCTACTTCCTTTGGCTAGAAAAATCTTCATTAAGAGGTATGCTGCCCAATGAGCAAAAATATAAATGCAACCTATTATTACTCAAGTAACAGTATTATTTCTTGCATCTTGTTATACATGGAATCTATTTTAGACTCATTAGCATAAAGACCACCATGGATTACCTTTCAGAGCAGGCAATACCTGTGGGAGGTTTAATTTCTTTGAAAATTGAAAAATATTCCGTGCTGTGAAATTTTACTTTCCTATAAGTTACAATACATTCAATCTAGTTAACATTTGGTATTATTGATTTTTTAAATATTAGCCATTTTAGTGGGTGTATAGTGATATCTCATTATGCTTTTATAGTTTTTAATATATTTTATTGATTACGCTACTACAGTTGTCCCATTTCCCCCCATTTATTCCTCTCCGCCCTGTGCACCCTCACCCACCCACATTCCCCCTCTTTAGTTCATATCCATGGGTCATGTATATGAGTTCTTTGGCTTCTACATTTCTTATACTATTCTTAACCTCCCCCTGTCTATCTTCTACCTACCGTTTATCCTTCTTATTCCCTGTACCTTTTCCCCTCTACCCCCACCCACTCCCCTGATGATAACCCTCCATGTGATCCCCATTTCTGTGATTCTGTTCCTGTTCTAGTTGTTTGCTTAGTTTGTTTTTGTTTTTGTTCAGGTTCGGTTGTTAATAACTGTGAGTTTGTTGTCATTTTACTGTTGCTATTTTTGATCTTCTTTTTCTTAGATAAGTCCCTTTAACATTTCATATAATAAGGGCTTGGTGATGATGAACCCCTTGAACTTGACCTTATCTGGGAAGCACTTTATCTGCCCTTCCATTCTAAATGACAGCTTGGCTGGGTAGAGTAATCTTGGATGTAGGTCCTTGGCTTTCATGACTTGAAATACTTCTTGCCATCCCCTTCTTGCCTGCAAGGTTTCTTTTGAAAAATCAGCTGACAGTCTGATGGGCACTCCTTTGTAGGTTACTGTCTGCTTTTCTCTTGCTGCTTTTAAGATTCTCTCTTTATCTTTCATCTTGGGTAATGTAATTATGATGTGCCTTGGTGTGTTCCTCCTTGGGCCCAACTTCTTTGGGACTCTCTGAGCTTCCTGGACCCCCTG
This sequence comes from Macrotus californicus, assembly GCA_007922815.1. Taxonomy (NCBI): domain Eukaryota; kingdom Metazoa; phylum Chordata; class Mammalia; order Chiroptera; family Phyllostomidae; genus Macrotus; species Macrotus californicus. The sequence continues at coordinate 12,066 of VMDR010016281.1, read as the reverse complement.
GAAGTCTATTTCCTTTGCCAAATTGGGGAAGTTCTCTTTCATTATTTGTTCAAATAAGTTTCCAATTTCTTTCTCTTCCTCTTCTCCTTCTGGCACCCCTATGATTCGGATATTGGAATGTTTAAAGACATCCTGGAGGTTCCTAAGCCTCTCCTCATTTTTTTGAATTCTTGTTTCTTCATTGTGTTGTGCTTTAATGTTTCTTTCTTTCTTCTGCTCCACACCATTGTGTTGAGTCCCAGTTTCCTTCCCATCACTGTTGGTTCCCTGTACATTTTCCTTTATTTCACTTAGCATAGCCTTCATTTTTTCATCTAATTTGCAACCATATTCAACCAATTCTGTGAGCATCCTGATTACCTGTGTTTTGAACTGTGCATCTGATAGGTTGGCTATCTCTTCATTGCTTAATTGTATTTTTTCTGGAGTTTTGATTTGTTCTTATATTTGGGCCATTTTTTTGGTTTCGTTGCATGTGTTACGTAGTAAGGGGCAGAGTCTTAGGTATTCCTCAGGGTAGGGCCACCCACAGTTGCTTCGTGTTGCTGTTTGTGGGGGAGGGGTCAGAGAGGGAGCAGTGCCGCTTACTCAGCTCTCTGCCAGTTTTCAATGACTTTCCGCACTACCCACAGTCAAATTGGGCCCCTCTGGTGCTGATTCTGGTGCTGAGTCCCAGGTGGGTGGGCTTGTATACGCTTTAGGACCCTGTGGGTCTCTCCAACATGCTCTCCTGTGAGGCTGGGAGTTTTTCCCGCTGCCACTGCCTCAACCCCAACAGGTGTTTTCAATCAGAGGTTTGAGGCTTTATTTCCCCGAGCTGGGACCCTGGGTTGCCTGGTCTATCTCGATATTGTTCCTCCCAGTTTATCTGCACCCAAATGTGGGACTGCCTAGTCCACAATCTGCCACTTCATCCAGTCTGCCATCCCCTGCCTTGCTGTGAGTCCTCTTGGCCTGGCTGCCCATCTCTGCCCCTCCTACCGGTCTGGATGAATGTTTCTTCTTTAACTCCTTGATTGTCAGACTTCCATACAGTTTGATTTTCTGTCAGTTCTGGTTGCTTTTTGTTTTTCAATTTGTTGTTCTTCTTTTGGTTGTGCGAGGAGGCACAGTGTGTCTACCTATATCTCCATCTTGGGCAGAAGTCATTATGGTTTTAATTGAAATTTATCTAATGATGGATGATGTCGGGTACCTTTCATATGCATATTTTCCATTTATATATGTTGTTTGAAATGTCTATTCATATCTTTTGGAAAAAAAGAATTAATATTGTTAAAATATCCATACCCAAAGCAATCTTCAGATTCAATGCAACTCCTATCAAAACTCCAGTGATATTTCTCAGAGAACTAGGAAAAAAAATCCTAAAATTTATTTGGAACAAAAAATACCCCAAATAATCAAAATAATCTTGAGGAGGAAGAACAGAACTGAAGGCATCACACTTCATGATTTCAAACTATACTACAAAGCTATAGTAAACAAAACAGTATGGTATTTGCATAATTGTTTTTATTTGACATTTTTCCAAAAAAGACATAAAAATGACCAATGGGTGTATGAAAGTGTTCAATACCACTAATCATCAGGGAAATGTACATCAAAACCACAATGAGAGGGCTTCTGGCCAAGATGGAGGCATAGGTAGACACATTGTGCCTCCTCGCACAATCAAAAGAAGGACAACAACAAATTTTAAAATAAAAAACAACCAGAACTGACAAATCAAACTCTGTGGAAGTCTGACAACCAAGGAATTAAAGAAGAAACATTCATCCAGACCGGTAGGAGGGGCAGAGGTGGGCAGCCGGGTGGAGAGGACTCTTGCAGCAGGGCGGCAGCTGGCAGATCGGGGAAAGGCTCGGCTGGCCGGGAAAGGTGGCAGCTGTGGACCTGGTGACCCACTCCCTGTGTGGATAAACCAGGAGAAACAACGGGGGAGTGAGATAGACCTGACAAACCAGAGTTCCAGCGCAGGGAAGTAAAGAATCAAAGCTTCTGATTGAAAACTCCTGTGGGGGTTGAGGCAGTGGCAGCGGGAAAAACTCCCAGCCTCACAGGAGAGCATGTTGGAGAGACCCACAGGGTCCTAAAGCATATACAAGCCCACCCACCTGGGACTCAGCACCAGAATCAGCACCAGAGGGGCCCAATTTGACTGTGGGTAGTGCGGAAAGTCATTGAAAACTGGCAGAGAGCTGAGTAAGCGGCACTGCTCCCTCTCTGACCCCTCCCCCACAAACAGCAACACGAAGCAACTGTGGGTGGCCCTACCCTGAGGAATACCTAAGACTCTGCCCCTTACTACGTAACACATGCAACGAAACCAAAAAAATGGCCCAAATATAAGAACAAATCAAAACTCCAGAAAAAATACAATTAAGCAATGAAGAGATAGCCAACCTATCAGATGCACAGTTCAAAACACAGGTAATCAGGATGCTCACAGAATTGGTTGAATATGGTTGCAAATTAGATGAAAAAATGAAGGCTATGCTAAGTGAAATAAAGGAAAATGTACAGGGAACCAACAGTGATGGGAAGGAAACTGGGACTCAACACAATGGTGTGGAGCAGAAGAAAGAAAGAAACATTAAAGCACAACACAATGAAGAAACAAGAATTCAAAAAAATGAGGAGAGGCTTAGGAACCTCCAGGATGTCTTTAAACATTCCAATATCCGAATCATAGGGGTGCCAGAAGGAGAAGAGGAAGAGAAAGAAATTGGAAACTTATTTGAACAAATAATGAAAGAGAACTTCCCCAATTTGGCAAAGGAAATAGACTTCCAGGGGGTCCAGGAAGCTCAGAGAGTCCCAAAGAAGTTGGGCCCAAGGAGGAACACACCAAGGCACATCATAATTACATTACCCAAGATGAAAGATAAAGAGAGAATCTTAAAAGCAGCAAGAGAAAAGCAGACAGTAACCTACAAAGGAGTGCCCATCAGACTGTCAGCTGATTTTTCAAAAGAAACCTTGCAGGCAAGAAGGGGATGGCAAGAAGTATTTCAAGTCATGAAAGCCAAGGACCTACATCCAAGATTACTCTACCCAGCCAAGCTGTCATTTAGAATGGAAGGGCAGATAAAGTGCTTCCCAGATAAGGTCAAGTTCAAGGGGTTCATCATCACCAAGCCCTTATTATATGAAATGTTAAAGGGACTTATCTAAGAAAAAGAAGATCAAAAATAGCAACAGTAAAATGACAACAAACTCACAGTTATTAACAACCGAACCTGAACAAAAACAAAAACAAACTAAGCAAACAACTAGAACAGGAACAGAATCACAGAAATGGGGATCACATGGAGGGTTATCATCAGGGGAGTGGGTGGGGGTAGAGGGGAAAAGGTACAGGGAATAAGAAGGATAAACGGTAGGTAGAAGATAGACAGGGGGAGGTTAAGAATAGTATAAGAAATGTAGAAGCCAAAGAACTCATATACATGACCCATGGATATGAACTAAAGAGGGGGAATGTGGGTGGGTGAGGGTGCACAGGGCGGAGAGGAATAAATGGGGGGAAATGGGACAACTGTAGTAGCGTAATCAATAAAATATATTAAAAACTATAAAAGCATAATGAGATATCACTATACACCCACTAAAATGGCTAATATTTAAAAAATCAATAATACCAAATGTTAACTAGATTGAATGTATTGTAACTTATAGGAAAGTAAAATTTCACAGCACGGAATATTTTTCAATTTTCAAAGAAATTAAACCTCCCACAGGTATTGCCTGCTCTGAAAGGTAATCCATGGTGGTCTTTATGCTAATGAGTCTAAAATAGATTCCATGTATAACAAGATGCAAGAAATAATACTGTTACTTGAGTAATAATAGGTTGCATTTATATTTTTGCTCATTGGGCAGCATACCTCTTAATGAAGATTTTTCTAGCCAAAGGAAGTAGAAAAATCATCCTTATTTAGCAGCCTGAGTAAAGTGTGTAGGAAAGGAATAAAGAGGGTAGGATATAGGCCTGAGAAAAAGACAAAGCCACAGAGGCCACAACTGTTTAAAAGCCATTTTTTGGTTGATATTTAGTGCTGAGCATTGAAGGAAACTATCCCTGTAGAAGTATGAAAGAGAGTGACCCCCTCTCTACTTTGGGGTTATTCTTTTTTCTGCTCCAAGAAGTCAGACTCTGGTTTTCTGGTTCTCTTGCCCAAATGCTAGGAACTGTTTACTTTCTACATATAACCCCAGTAGCATGGAGGCATGCAGTGACCATTTCAGTAGTATATGTCCATAAAAATATACTTGACACACAAAAAAGGCCTTGATACACAGCCTTCCTCCCAGCTGGATTTGGAATCTGATCTCTCACACAGGCTCCAACCAGAAGTAGTACCATTAACCTCTCTTTATCTGCTACATTTACTGTTATGGGATGTATTGTGCCCTCCCCCTCAAAAAACACAACTTCATATCTTGCAGTTCTTATCTCTTGTACCTCAGTATATGGTTGTATTTGAATATAGGGTCATTAAAGAGGTAATTAAGGTTAGGTGAAGCCATTAAGGTGGGCCTTAACCCAGTAGATTAGGATACAGATATATGCAAAGACCAGGTTAAGACACAGGCAGATTAACTGTGGAAGCAGGAGGTGGGAGGGGCAGGGGAGAGCAATGGGGGAAAATTAGAACAATTGTAATAGAACAACAAAAAAATGAAAAGAGTACACAGGAAGAAGATGTAACTATAAGGCAAGGAGTGAGTCCTCTGAAGAAGTCAACCCTATAACACTTTGGATTTCTAGCCTCCAGAATCATCAGAAAGTAAAATTTCTGTTGTTTAAATAACCCAGTACTTTGTTATGGCAGCCCCAGCAAACTCATAGAGCCATCGTCCTAAGGGTGAGAACAGAATTGTCCTGACTCTTCTGGCTGTTACACCACACTTATTTGCAATGGATTTTTTTTTAAAGATGTGTTTATTGAGATGATCATGATGTTTCTTGCTAAAAGCACAAGACTGAAATGTCTTTTTTTGCTGCAGATGTGTAGATATATTCAAGGCATGATTTCTGGAAACTGCTTCCAAAGAAAGAAAATGCACTGGACAAACAGCATAATTAATGGGAATCTAGTAACAAAATAATTGGTCTAAAAGGATTTACCATGTTTTGCAACTTGAAACAGTGTCAAAACCAATAAGCACATGAAAAGTTGCTCAACATCAGTAATCATTAGGACAATGCAAGTCAAAACCACACTCAGATACCACTTCACATCCATTAGGATGGCTACTATTAACAACAACAACAACAAAAAGCAATATAAGTGTTGGTGAAGATATCGTTAAAAAAGAATTGTTGTGGACTGTTGGTAGAAATGTAAAATGGTTAAATTTTACCATTTATGGTAGAGTTATGGAGAACTCTAGGGAAGTTCCTCAAAAGATTAAGAATAGAATTATCATATGGTCCCACTTCTGGGTATATATCCAAAAGAGTTGAAAGCAGAGTCCTGAAGAGATATTTGTACACCCATGTACATAGCAGCATTATTTGCAGTAGTCTAGGTGAAAGCAACCTATGTGTCCATTAATGGATGAATGGATACACAAAATATGGTCTACACATACAGTGGAATATTATTCAGCTGTTAAGAGACATGAAACATATCTTTTACAATGTAAGATATACCTTGCTACAACATATATTAACCTTGAAGACATTATGCTCAGTGAATAAACTAGTCACAAAAAGACAGATACAGTATGATTCTACTTAATGAGGTACCTAGAGCAGTCATGTGCATAGAAACAGAAAGGAGAGCCCCTGGTGATTGCCAGGAGCTGTGGGGAAGACAAACAGGGAGGGGCTGTTCAGTGGGTTTAAAAGTTTCAATTTTGCAAGATGAAAAATTCTGGAGATAGGTAGCACAACAAGTGAACATAGTTAACACTATTGAACTGTACACCTAAAAATGGTTAAGATGGTAAATTTTATGTGAGGTGTATTATAACAATTAATAAAAACAGCTTTAAATATTTCTAGGTGAGGGAGTGTAGGCCTTATTTTTACCATGAAGAAAAAATAAATATATCCCATAAAACAATCCTCATGGACACTGATAACTTTGTATGTAAAGTCGTTTTCATGAGCAACTCAAGGGGCAGTTTTTAATCTTTCAGAATATTTTTTAAAAGCACAAAGATTTTTTAAAAGTCATATGTGCATGTAAGTGTTCTGCCTCAATTCATCAAAGACTTTTTATGGGACTCAGTTACTGGTTGCCAGTGGAAAGCTCTCTCTCTCACTCTCTTTCTAAATTCTCACCTGAGGACATTTTTTTCATTGCTTTTAGAGAGAGGAAGGGAGAGAAAAAGAGGGAGAAAGAGAGACAGAGAGAGAGGGAGAGAGAGACATTGATGTAAGAGGGAGATATCGATTGTTTGCCTTCTCATACACACCTCGACCAGGTATCAAACCCACATCCTGGGTATGTGCCCCGACCGGGAATTAAAGCTGCAGTCTTTTGGAATATGGGATGATGCTCCAACCAACTGAGCCACACCAGCCCAGGTGCCAGTGGCAAGCTCTTGCTGGATTGTTTTGCATTCGTCCGACCATCTGCAGTAGAGTTGTAAGACTACATCCTTCAAATGCAGAGCTGCAGTTCGCTTGGCCAGGTTGCCCTCCTGCTATTGCATAGTTTTAGCATAATTAGAGAATCTCTTTTCATGGTGTTCTGTTCTATATAATTTTAACTATCAGCAGCTGATTTGTTGCCAGTGTTTTACTTATTGATTCCAATTATCATATTTCATATTCATTTTAGCAACTACATTGTTGGGTTTGTCAAAATGTGCAGCCATGGAGCATAAGAGAAATAATAGTTGAATCTACATAATTGCTTTCCAGATTTTATGTTGACTGTTGAATTCAAATGATCTATCTATTCATTTATTTGTCTATCTTACAGAACTGTGGGAACATAAAAATACTTCTGGCATTATTAACATGCCTAAGTCTACCTGTAAGGCCCATGCAGAAAATATATGTATCAGGCATGGCCTGTAAGCTTCAGGAGTGTTCTTTAATGAACTATCAGTTCTTTAAATCAGACCTCTATATAGCTTTATAAACATTTCCTTGACCTCGAAAACAAAAACACATTAAAACTAGCCATGGAAAATACCACTTTTCAAGGTGTTGTACATAAAACTTATTTTAACAAAATACTTCTGATTAGACTTCATGTAGCTAGTGTTGGCAGAGGTGTGAGCATCAGGGATTCCCCAAACAATGTATACATAGCCTTTCAGAAAAGCAAAGTACCACTCACAGAAATAAAGACTATATTAAGTAGTTGTAAGAGTATATATATTTATTTCTTATCAAAATTAAGAGAATTCTAAAAAATATTATTTTTCCATATTTAATACTGGCACAGAACTTGATGCTAAAAGAGCTCCACTTGTGAGGCCACCCGGGCCCTTCTCCTCTGGTGGGAGGGAATGCCAAATTGGGCCTGCAAACTGGGGCCGTGTGGGGATTAGCTCAAAAATCCAGTGGACTGTATTTAACTGATAGCAAAATTTTCACCTGTGTATACCCTCTAGTATAATTATTGTGATATATTAGATGACAGTAGACAATAATCACCTAAAAAACTATAACATTGTTGAAAGTATATTTTCAAATAAAATTCATATATACATATTTCAGTAGTTATATTAAGCATATCAACTTTGAAACTATCATGTGGCTCTGTCATTTTTAACAGCTTTATTGAGTTTTAATTAACATATTGTAAAACCCACCCACTATGAGCACAATTCAATGGCTTTTAGTAAATATGCAGAATTTTGTAATTTTCACCACAATCCAGTTTTAGAACATTTCTTTCTCCCCCAAAACCTCCCTTGTGCCCATTTGTGGTTGGTCCCTACTCCTGTCCCAGCCTTAAGCAGCCACTGACAGTCTTGCTGACCCAATGAATTTGCCTTTTCTGAGCATTTCATGTCAATGGAATCAAATAATTGTCTTTCTCATCTGGTTTCTTTTGTTTACCAAAATATTTTTGAGGCTTATCCCTGTTTTAGCATATATCAGTTGTTTGTTTCTTTTTAGCTGAATAGTGTTCCATTGTATGAATATAGAATTTTCAGTGCATTTATCAGTTGATAGACATTTAGATTGTTTCCAGTTTTGGACTATCATAAATGAGGATGCTAGAAACTTTCACATACACATCTTTGTGTGGGCATATGATTTTTTTTGGGGGGGTATATTCTTGAAGTGGAATTATTGAATTATGTGGTAAGTGCATGTTTAACACTTTTAGAAATTACCAAACTTTTTTCAAAGCAGCTGTACTATTTTATATTTTCACCAGTAGTATATGGGGATTCCATATTCTCCACATCTTTACATCTTCAACAATACTTGGTATGGTCTGTCATTTTTATTATAGTCTTGTTGTGTGTTTTTAATAAGTAATGCTCTTTGTCATTGAATTCCTCTCTGAAAGATTTCTCTCCCAGGTGGGGCAGAGGAGATCAAAAGAAATAAAAAATGTTGTCTTTATTGCTGGTGGAGAATGTGGCTTATATTTGGAGCAAGAAAGTTAGGCTGCTAATAATTTCATCTCTGAATTGAAATGAACAGCTGCAGGCTCCCCTCCCTTTCCCCTCCACCCTGGGTCTCAGCCTGCCTGGTGAGGCCCCCTGGGGGAAGAGAAAGCAGGAAGCCATGAGCAGAGAGCAAGAAGCTGAGTCAAGGTCCAGGTCAACACCAGAACCAGTAAATTACATGGGACCTATGAATGTCAGATGCCAACTTCTTCCCGCTCAGATAAATCTATGAAAAGTGGTGTGACAGGCAGAACTTGGTTCTTCCACATAGTTCTTTTTGGGGGAATGGAGCAGAAATCCCCACTTAGAAACATGAGCAAAGAATAGAATCCTTCTCAAATTTGTAATCATGACTATTATTTTTTGCTAATACACATTTGTAGACATTTAGTCTCCATTTTTTAACAATATTAACTTCCATACTAATAATACCTATGTGTAGATAGAATTTAACACTATGTAAAGTACTACTGCGTAAGTTATCTTGTTCCAGTCTTACTGGTAAGACGCTGATCTCCAAAGGGCATGAACAGCTCATGAGTAACAAAGCTCAACCCGGAGCCGAGTTTGTGGCTCTAAGTCTGTTCCTTTACCAACACACCATTGCTGCTCAGTTAGGAAGCAAACACTATCTTTTCAAAATGTATGAAGCTACCTGGTGTAACTGCTTACTTTTAAAAAGGTAAAACAATATTTGAAACACAGAACCACAAATTGAGCCAGTATTATGAAAAATAAGCTATAGCAATGCTAACATGGGCACTACCAAAATGAACAGACTGCTTTTAGAGTGTCTAAGCCAAAAGAAGTGTACACTTTTTTGCCTTATGCATAATGTGCTGTTTTATTTCACAGCAATGATCTTCATGAAAAGGACTTGAGAAACGCAACTGTGCTGTTGCCATATTGTGACTCAGAATTTCTTAGCACCAAGAAAGCATATTTCATATTCCCACACAACTCTTCTGTAGTTCCTTTTTTGTGGTTTTCCCTGTAGTCATTTCATTTTTCCTTGTTCTATCAAAGTGTCCCAAAACTGGGTGCTGTGTAACACTAGACTTCAGAGAGAGAGTACTAGATGGTCAATGAAAACAATATTTTGCCCTGGCTGGTGTGGCTTAGTGGATTGAATGCCAGCCTGCGAACCCATGGATCATCAGTTCAATTCCCACTCAGGGCACATGCCTGGGTACAGGCCAGGTTCCCAGTAGGGGCGTGTGAGAGGCAACCACACATTGATGGTTTTTTCCCTCTTACTCCTTCCCTTCCCCTCTCTCTAAAAATAAATAAATACAATCTTTAAAAAACAATATTTCATGCTCAAATAATTTCAGAAAACATTTCACTAAAACAAATGTAAATAGACATTTTACTATAAGGAGTCTCTGAGCCTTTAATATACCAATGTGCATATGAATTTTCAAGAGGGATTATTATATTGTTTCCCAAATTTATTAATTTCAGAACTTTTTTCATGAAATAGCTAATAACATACATGGAGCATTGGTATTCCCCAAAGGACTTCTTTGAATATGCAGCTATATAGAAATGTTTGACATTAATTTGCAAAAAAAGGAAAAAAACACACAAAAACCCGAAAAAATGGGCAAAGCCATTAAGTATAATGGGGAGTGTCTGAGTGTTGAGTCTGGTAAGGCAAGTGTTTTCATATTAAAAGCATTAATCAGTACTATTGAGGATATCAAAGCTTGCTTACTTACATGTGATAAAGTTATGGTAAAAATAGCCATCATCAAAAATACTGCATTTACCTTCCAGCCAAGATGGAGGCATAGGTAGACACACTGTGCCTCCTCGTACAACCAAAAGAAGGACAACAACAAATTTTAAAACAAAAAACAACCAGAACTGACAGAAAATCGAACTGTATGGAAGTCCGACAACCAAGGAACTAAACGAGAAACTTTCATCTAAACAGGTAGGAGGGGCAAGACGGGTCGGAGAGGACTCGCGAGGGGCAGCGGCTGGAGGACCAGGGAAGGGGCGACCAGGAGAGGTGGCGGTGACTGGGAGAGGCGGCAGCTGCGGACCAGGAGTCCCACTCCCTTGTGCGGATAAACCGGGAGGAACAGCTGGGGAGCAAGACAGACCCCGCAACCCAGAGTTCCAGCTCAGGGAAATAAAGCCTCAGAGCCTCTGATTGAAAACTCCTGCGTGGGCTGAGGCGGCAGCAGCGGGAGAAACTCCCGGACTCAGGAGAGCTCGTTGGAGAGACCCACAGGGTCCTAGAGTGTACATAAGCCCACCCACCCAGGAACCAGCATTAGAATCAGCACCAGAGGGCCCAATTGGAGTGGGTCATGCGGAAAGTCACTGAAAACTGGCAGAGAGCAGAGCAAGCGCCATTGTTCCCTCTCGGACCCCTCCCCCACCTACAGAGTCACAACGCAGCAGCATGGGTTGCCCCGCCCTGGTGAACACCTAAGGCTCCGCCCCTGACTATGTAACAGGTGTGCCAAGACAACAAAAATGGCCCAAATGAGAGAACAGATCAAAGCACCAGAAAAAATACAACTAAGTGACCAAGAAATAGCCAACCTATCAGATGCACAGTTCAAAACACTGGTAATCAGGATGCTCACAGACTTGGTTGAATTTGGTCACAAATTAGATAAACAAATGAAGACTACGATAAGAGAAATGAAGGCAAATGTACTGGGAACCAACAGGGATGGGAAGAAAAACGGGACTCAAATCAATGGTGTGGAGCAGAAGAAAGAAAGAAACATTCAACCACAACACAATGAAGAAATAAGAATTCAAAAAAAATGAGGAGAGGCTTAGGAACCTCCAGGATGTCTTTAAACGTTCCAATATCCGAATTATAAGGGTGCCAGAAGGAGAAGAGGAAGAGAAAGAAATTGGAAACTTATTTGAACAAATAATGAAGGAGAACTTCCCTACTTTGGCAAAGGAAATAGACTTTCAGAGGGTCCAGGAAGCTCAGAGAGTTTCAAAGAAGTTGGACCCAAGAAGGAACACACCAAGGCACATCATAATTACACTACCCAAGATGAAAGATAAAGAGAGAATCTTAAAAGCAGCAAGAGAAAAGGAGACGGTAACCTACAAAGGAGTGCCCATCAGACTGTCAGCTGATTTTTCAAAAGAAACCTTGCAGGCAAGAAGGGGATGGCAAGAATTATTCCAAGTCATGAAAGCCAAGGACCTACATCCAAGAGTACTCTATCTAGCAAAGCTCTCATTTAGAATGGAAGGGCAGGTCAAGTGCTTCCCAGATAAGGTCAAGTTCAAGGAGTTCATCATCACCAAGCCCTTATTATATGAAATGTTAAAGGGACTTATCTAAGAAAAAGAAGATAAAAAATATGAACAGTAAAGTGACAACAAACTCACAGTTATTAACAACTGAACCTAAAACAAAAACAAAAACAAACTAAGCAAACAACTAGAACAGGAACAGAATCACAGAAATGGAGATCACAT
>VMDR010016280.1:0-21339 GCA_007922815.1 Macrotus californicus | reverse complement strand
TTTTTTTTTTTTTTTTTTTTTTTTTGCAGATTGTGATTGCACAGTTGAACTTACTTGATATACTCAGCAGGTTGTAAAATTTGTATCTTTCTGTAGTGATCCATGAGGGATGACTTCATCATAACGAAACACTTTTAAATTCAATTCTTGTGAGTTGCAAAATGATTATCATCTTTCCCCCACCAAGGGGGAAAAAAGTGTGTGGGTTTTTTTGTTTGTTTAACATCAAAAAGCAGATACTAATTCTGATCTCTTGGTAAAATGTATAATCTCTCAGTTTATCCTCTGCCTCTTCCTACTTTCCATGACCATGCACAATTACAGATTTTAACAAATCTGAGATAAAATATCAATTTATTTGATGCGATATATACAAATGCCCTTCTGGAGTAGAAAATAAAAAGGGATTAGTATGTTTCACTGGTATGCACCATAAAAAAAAAAAACACTAGTTTTTAATATTGTAATAGACAAAACGAGTAAAGGAAGCATTAGTATTTTCCTGGACATATTATTTAAAATGAAGACTTGAATTTTTATGTCAAAATTGTATCCCAAAATGGAACTCTTTAATGCATTTGGGCCCAATGAACTAATCAGAATGGACTTGGAATCGGGGAATCCCAATTGAGAGGGAGATAGAATTACATAATTTGATTTTAATATTTTTCTCTTTATGTCTACCCTGGTGCTACTCCCTCAGTCTCAATGACGGCAGCTTTAGAGCAAACCTTGATATCAGGTCATGTAAGTCCTTCATCTTTATTCTTCTTTTCAACTTTGCTTGCGATGCTTTGCATTTTTTTTGCATTTCCATATAAATCTTCCAATCACTTTGGCAATTTACACCAAGAAGACATTTAATAAATCAAAATGAGGAGAAATGACAACTTAACGTTGTTGTCTTCCAATACATGAACATTGTGTGTCTCCTCCTTTATTTAGATTTTATTTACTTTGTCTCAGTTATGTTTTGCGGTTCTCATTATAAAGGTCTTGCACATATTTTGGATCATAGATATAAATGTAAAAGCTAAACTGTAAAATTTTTCCTGGAAAATCCTCATGACATTGGTAGAAGCAAATATTTCCTAGGGAAGACTAAAAAATGAAAACAAAAGGAAAAATGATAAACTGGATCACATAAAAATTTTAAAACTTCTGCTTTTCAAAAAGACCACATTTAAAAAAATTAAATGATATATACTGGGAGAAAAAAAGTGTAATTATATGTGTATCTGACAAAGGACTGGTGTCCACATTATAAAAAGAACTTTTAGAACACACAAAAAAGGCAAACAATTCAATTTAAAAATGGGCAAAATATTAAATGGACACTTTGCGAAATAAAATACACAAGTAGCCAATAGCAAACGAAAAATACTCTAAATCTTTAGTTTTAAGAAAAATACAAATTAAAACTCCGTGAGGCACTTCTACACATTGATTACAATGGCTAAGACTTAAAGGAATGTCATTAACTACTATTAACTAGAGGAAGGTCCAAACGGAATCTTCATACACTGCTGGTGAAAATGTAAAGTTATACATCCACTTTGGAAAACAGTTTGGTAGTGTCTTCAAAAGTAAAACATGTATTTATCATATAACTCAGCATATTTCCTCTCCTATATTGACCCAAGGGAAATGCAAACGTTTTTCACACTAAGATTCATACTCAAAAGTTCATAGCGGTTTCATTTGCAATAGCCAAAAACCCAAATGTCTGTCAACAAGCGAAAGGACAAACTATGCTCTTTTTTTTAGGTATTTCTTTATTCTATCCCACTTTTAGGGGTGTCTATGATTTAATTTTAGTCAAAATTTAATAAGACAGATAAAAAAGTAGAGAAAGGGTATTCCAAAACACTGACACCATGCTCATGGACTCAGCTGGGAGAAACAGTACAACTTATGTCTAGCTACTTGTAAAATATGTGGTTTGTTAATATACAATAAACATTGGAGCCCCTATAGACAGAATAATGGAATGATTTCATTCTCCTTGAATGTCTAATTACTTACAAATTAAGGTCAGAATCCTTACTATGGTATAAAAGCTTATTCTCTTAAGACCGTTTACAATGGAATACTACCCATCAGCAATAAGGAAATGAACTGCTAGTAAGTACAGCAACATTGGAAACCCTCACAAACATTTTGCCAAATAAGAAGAGCCAGACCAGTCTTCCAACCCAAAAAATATACTGTGTACTGTATAATGGTATCTTATAAAATCTTAGAGAAGGCAAATTTTAATCTATAGTTGACAGAAAAGAGTGGATTTCTAAGGCTAGGGGCAAGATTTTTTTCCCCACATTTTCTTTATTGTTGTCCAAGTACAGTTGTCTCCCTTTTCCCCCCACTACTCCCCCCAACCCCAGCCATCCCCACTTCCCACCCTTGGTCCTATGCCCCTTTGGTTTTGTCCATGTGTCCTTTATACATGTTCCTGACAACCCTTCCCCATTTACCCCCATTATCCCCTCCCACCTCCCCTCTGGTTACTGTCAGTTTGCTCTTTATTTCAGTGTCTTTGTTTATAGTTTGCTTGTTTGTTTTGTTGATTATTTTCCACTTATAGGTGAGATCATATGTATTTGTCTTTCACGGCCTGGCTTATTTCACTTAGCACAATGCTCTCCAAAATTTGAGTCTAAAGGGACATAAAGGAATCCGGGGGTGGGGTGCGGAGACAGTAAAGGGACATTGTAGAACTTGATCACGGTGGTAGTTCCAAGGGCCTGTGAATTTCTTAGTTTATCAAAATTCACACTTAAAATGGGTGAATTAATTACACATAAATTATACCTTAATAGAGTTTATTTATAAATAAACAACAAAATGCATATTTCACCACTTATGAAAAATGGCCAAGGCACATTTGAGTTAGGGCTGTTGGCCTTGTGTCTGACTCAAGTTACACTGCAGGTGATAATGAGACCTCTGCCATCTCCAGTTTGGGTTTCTTTAAAGGGGCGTAAGAACTGAAAGACACCTGGAAAATCAGGTGAAGGCAGAATGCTTTGTGACTTTTAAACTTTTTTCCCTGATATTTTAAAGGTGCTTATCCATAACTAATTGAACAACTTACTTTTTTTTCTATGTGAAGTGTATTTATGGATCTTTTCCAAAGCATTACATTTATGTATTATTTTTAAAAATTAACATTTTTGCTTTTTTTATTAACTTACATAACAGTTCTTTAAATAGTATAATCACAATAACACATTTGAATGGTATGAGTAGGTTTGGGGTCCAGTACAGCTCACTGTGGTAGCAGGTTGGAGCGGGGCCAGGCTGGGCTTATGGCAGTGGGTTGTGCACAGACAGACTACTGAGGAGCCACTGAATGTAAACTGGGGTTCCTAGTTTGACACACACTGTCTGACATAGAGTAAGCACTCAAAATCTGTTTGAATACGGATCTTCTACATTATTTATCATGAGCCTTAAAGATGGGTAGTTTGGTGCTTTCAGTAAATGTTAGATGTAATTAATTATTTTTAGTCTTACAGGGAATTACTTGAGTTATTCCTCTATTCAATTGTGAACTCATTATAGAATTTGGCAATTCTATAGTAAACGCTGTATTTGAAATGTGAGTCCCAAGGGGCAAATCTGTCTTACTGCTCTATCTGCCATGTTGGCCCATGGTATGTATTCAGTAAATGTTTTATAAAAGCATAACTTGAATGTCCTCTGCCTTCTCAGGAGTCTTTTAAACAGGAATGGATCTAAACTCAATCTCAAATACCTTTTTCAAACTTTTGAAGATGGTAAATTTCTTGTACAACCTTGTTTAAGACAATAAGTTCCTGAAAAATTATTCTGAGGAAATTCATGGTGTAGAAATGAAACCGATAAAGGAGCTCTCGTCAATGACCACTCCCCTCCACTCTTGTTCTTATTTTGAGAATACAATGCTGCTGAATCCTCAGCACTCTTACAGCTTAATTCTGGTGCACACTCTTAATTCACAAAAGAGGAATCCGAGGCCCATGCTGGTTACATGACCTTTCCAAGGCCACACATCTGTCTATGGTAAAGCCAACCCCTAAATCCACAACTTCCGGCTCTCATTCCATGGCTTTTTCAACTACCCTTCTGTTCCCATTTTGTTATATGCAATGAATAACATGTTACACATTTAAAGATTTTTCTTTAATAGCGATCTTCCCTTTTCTTGAACATACACCATAGCTCCCAGTTGTACCACCTGCATGAAGCTAAATTATTCCTCGGCATTTACACCTTGCAAATATTTATAGACTATCATCATGGCACTCCTTAGTCATCCTTCTGCCTCATTTTATGGACACTGATTGCTCCTTTAATCTTTTTGTACAAGTCGGTCTCTGTAGTCTATGCACCATTTGTACAATTCTACTCTCTAGTACCTATAAGAGAACAGTTTGATTATGTTCCAGATGGGAAAAAATAACCCCAACATGTTGGAACAGGGAGCAGAAAAACACTGAATAGATGAAAGGAACAGTCTACAGGTTAATTAGTAGTATGGCCACAAATATGTGCAGTTTTGTTTCAGAAATAAAGCAAGCTGTATTTGTTGTAACTATCTCTTCTTTGAACTTAACAGAATGCTGATAATGCCAAGCTGTGTTTACACTCCAAATTTTTGTTAAGGACCTTCAACTTTGCATTCCCCTATGTGCTATCTCTTGCCCAAGACAGAACTGCAAATAAGCGCGTAGCGGGAGCTCATACAAGAACCCATTACTGAGCTTATCTGTTTTTGTGTAGTTGCTGTGGATTTAGATGGTTTCTGGGAGCTCCCTGTAAGCCTTAGGTAGGGAGAGCCCTTAACTCATCTCACTAGTTGTTAGGCACTCAGGTATTAGTCATACTGTAAAAATTAAATGTGTTTACTGAATATGATAATCTAAAAATGGAAACTATATTAGTACAAGAGGAATCTCCCAGAAATACTTTGCTGACATAAATAGAACATGCCTATTGCCGGGTTTTCTTATGACTTTTATTTCTTAACTTTTATAGTGTTTTAGAGTGTTTCATAGTGTGTTACAGTGTTTTAGAGTGTATAGGGTCTTGAAGGGCTGTCCAAAGATCACCATGGAGCAGATTCTCCTTACCCTCAAGCAGGCTTTATCTAAATTCAAGTTGCCTATTCATCTTATAAAACTTAGAATGAAAAAATTGAAGGTGCTTAGAAAACATTTGATTCAGTGTATTCATTTTAATAAAAGGGGATAGAAAGTATATGTGTAGCCTGGGTACATGGCATCTTAAAGAAATGCCTCATTTTCCCACAGTCTTTTATATGGTCCAGAAAGTGTTCCTTCAGTCCCAACCAGACCCTGCCTGTAGAACATTCTGGTGCTTCTCTGTTATGACCAAACAGGGCTATAAGCTCTGGCAAGGTAGAATAGGATTTCTAGCTGTGTTCTTATTATAAAACATTGGGCCTCACCTCAGAAATAATGGTAGCTAGTGGAGCTTATTAGAACAGAATTCAATTTTGCTACTTTCAAACCCAGTGAATTCTGCTAATTTGGAGGTGGCAAACAAGGGTGACTATTTATTTCCTTTCCACACAAAGCAAGATTGTGAAGGGACTTATTCTCTGAATGAAAGGGGAGAAGGGAAAAGTAGGAAGCGTCTCATGTTTTATTCAGATGTTAACAAAGAAAATTGAGAACTGTGTTTCCTTAAAATTGACACCATTTTTATCCCAAACATGCTGGTAAGTGATAGCAGATGACTGCGTAAGCTTCTTGAGAGAGAGAGAAAATTTTCCAGGAGCATACTCCCAGTGGGAAGTACTGCCTAAAAGTAATACACTAATCGCTTTCAATCTCGCCTATTTTCACATACTGTGTGCATACATACGTGTATTAATAACTGTTCCCAAGACGTCACTTCAGCGCTCAGAGAGTTCAGTGTTGCTATGCAAGTGCCAGAAATGGAATCGAGCAGACTGCAGTTTAGCAAGGAGGATTTTACAGACTCGCAAGGGCGGGGATGGCCTGATCTCTAAGGTTCCGTGCCTGGGTCTCCCTCTGAGGTCTAATGTAGCGTCATGTGTCAAATATTGATGATATCCAAGTGCCTACTCCCCTGAAAAGATAAAGGGCACTGCCAGTATTTTCAAGAAGCTTAGGTTCTCAAAATCTATCTACTCACCTTCAGTCCTGCATTCCAATTTGTGGATTTTGCTTAGGCATTGCTTAGAATGTGATCTCCGGGTGGAAGTACCAAATGCATAAGTACCTTTTGCTCTGTTGTGCATATGATTTATAACAATGAGCATCATAAAATTTATTGACAATGATATATATTGAAGTAATTTCTTGCATTTTATTGTCATTTGCAATTACATATATTATCTCATTTTATTATCTCAGCAGAACCTTGAGTCCCCTCGGGGCTGGGATTACTATAGAGGTACCTAGAACTGGCTTAGATGGATTAAGTAACTTGCCCAAAGTCAAAGGTCATATATATATATATATATAGTAGACCTAGGATTGGAACTCAGTTCTTTTAATTACAAATCTACTACTTATTCCACTCAAGTGGTTTTTATTTTTTTAAAGAAAATAACAAAATCAGAAACCTTCTATCAAGAAATTAGTAAATGCGGGGGAGGCGGGTGGGATTGGCTGGGGTGGTGGGGGGAAAATGCAGACAACTGTAAATGAACAACAATAAAGTAATTAAAAAAAAAGAAATTAGTAAATGTAGCTCCAGTGTAGAAAACAAGTAAGTTCAGACCAGCTTTGGTCAAACAGGGACCAGAGCCTGGCCTTCTCTGGCCCTGAGGTAACCTTTGTGAAACACTTCACCCCGCATTCTGCTACCATTCCTTTGATTTTCAGAACACACAGTGTACAAATGCAGCACATGCTGGGTGTTTCAGACAGAGATCGAATGGTTGTGCTGGTCCTGAAGGTAATGGAGTTAACTTTGTTCTGGAATCACATGGGAGTCATTCTTGTGGACTACAGTGTCCTACAAAATACCCCATTTACAAAGAAACTTTACGTGGAAAGAGAAATTCCTCATGCTCAAGCAACAGCGCCTGCTAGTGGGAAGAAACAACTACTTTAGGTGGCACACCTGGGAGATGGTTCGTGCAACTGGAAGAGCACGGTACTGAGAGCCTGGCATCTTGAATCCAGCCTCCCCTCTGCTCTCGCTTGTGGTAGTCTAAATCAAGGTGCTGCCTCTCTCTGAGCCTTTGCTTTTGTATCTGTAAAGGAAGGTGGGTTGGATGCTGTTTTCCACATGCTCTCATGTGCTACCACTTTTTAAATACTTTTAACAATGTATAACAGGCATTTCGGCATGAAGTAGAAAACCAAAGCCCAAGTAAGCCTAATTGGCCTCTGTGGGACGTGCTGTCAGGTGAGAACATCAGCCATGTCTTGGTCCAGCACCAGGCGCAAGGTCAGAGACCACTGGATCTGGGGCCCGGTGAACTGAGCTTGAATTCCAGCTCTGCTACCTACCTCCCAAGTCATGCACAGGGTTATTCCTAGGTTAACTCATTTGTCAAAAGAGGATAATTATCTTATCTAGCTTTTAGTTATTGTAAGATTCAGATGAGAACATGGAAATTATGTTTTAAGTGAACTTGCATCTGAAATTTAAAAGAAGTAATGTTAGTTAATGACTTTTATTTTGCTCTTTTTGGTGGTGTCAGGTAAGAATGTACAGTGAACATTGGAAAACACGGTGTAAGTGTGAGGAGTGTTTGCTAACAAACATCACAGGGAGAAGACCACGGCTACCGTGGGACACAGAAATTCAGTGGCTTTAGAAACACCCTCTTGAGTTACCTCAGTATTAGGTTTATTCTGAAATAACCGGAACACATTTGCAAATTTCCCACCAAAAATAAAACTAAACCAAAAGCATCCATACAAATTTAAAGATTTTTTTCATCTTTGAGTGGAGCTTGAGGGAAACACAAAATGCCATGAGACACCACACTCCAGATTCGCATCAGAAGTCAAAAGTAATCATTGCAGCAGCAGCAGTTCTAACTTTACTTGTAGGTATTGATTTTTTTCTGTCAGCAGATCAATCATGAAGTGAATTTTAAATCTAAAAGAAGAGATTAAAAATTAAGGATGGAAATATGAAAATATCTATGTATAAAACCTTACTTTAGCCAATACAGACACTGATATTCCTGTCAGGGGTGTCAGAAGGTTTACACAAGCTTCCTGCCAGGCAGGGGTTTTAGGAATTTTGGAGTTCTGAAGCAATAGGCCAGGTGAGAGGGCAGGCCTGGAGAGCCAGACTGTCTGGGCCCCAGTTCCAGCTTCAGTATTTAACTCTGTGGCCTTGAGGCAAGTAACTTAATCTCTCAAGACTGACATTTCTTCAACTACAGTAGAGATAACAATAGGACCTACTTCGTGGGGTTGTTAGGAAGATTACATGAAATGATGCTTTCCAATACTTAATGCTTGGCTAATAATATATGCTGACTAAATATTGATAATTATCAGCATAATTATCATCTCTGTGGCATCCACAAAATTTTTCACGTTTGCGACTGAATTTCCAGCACTAAGTTCTGTGAGTGCCATATTGGTAAATGCAAGTCTTACATCACTGTCTTGCAGATGCAGCTGCCCCTATGATCCCACATTGAGTGTCTCCTCTAGAGAAGGTTCCAGAGTGCACCCCTCTGGTCCTAGTAACAAAGACCTCTTCCTTTTGAAGTCGTCCTGTCCCTCCTATAGTAGGAGGGAGGAAGAAGAAGGGCCTGTACGAGGCACTTTTTAGCTATTCATTGAACTGTAAGGCGGTCATCATCACCTCTCCTCATTACAGAAGCTGGGAAAAGGTGACCGCTGTGCAGGGCACTGTGCACAGAATAGATTCAGTCTGTCTGTTGAAGGGTTGACAGAATGGCTGGATAAATGACTCATTAAGACCACCTGTCCCTCAAGGACATCTACTTAGTTGCTTATTTTGAAAACAAAGGACCTCAGCTTCAGAAATTTAGGGAGCTTGTTCAGGCCCCCATAACTAATGAGTTAACACCCATAGTTCTGTCTGATTGCCTTTATACCATGTTATATATAATTTTGTTTAAAGGGTATCATTATCCAAAACTGTAAAGCAATGTTGTTTTTTGTTTTGCTTTTGTTGTCGTCTGGTGTTGGGGTTGGTTCGTGCTGCTTTTCCTGAGAACAGAAGTTGTCAGAAAATTATTGTCCTGGCTACTGTGTATGTGTGTTAATTTGTTTAGTGAAGGTTGGCAGAAGGGTCCATGGTCCATGGGTTTTCCTAGTGCAGTTTCCTAGAATGTAGCTCATAGGGCCAGGCTTTTGGTCCTAGCCGTCCTTGCTTTCTAAGAATACTCCAGGACAAACTATGCTTTGTGGAACACGTAAACACACAGTTCCCTTTAGAGCAATTGTTCTCAAACTTACTGCATGTTAACATCAGCATTTCAGAGCTCCACCCCAAATAAATTGGAATCTCTGCAAGTGTATCATGGGTATCAGTACTTTTTAAAAGCTTTCCTAGTGGGAAGTCAGAGTTTGAGGTTCAACTCCTCAAGGTCTTCTCTGAAGGGCCCTCCCCTATAATGATTTCTCCTCTTAAGCAGATCCTGGTGTTCACTGAGTGCTCCTGAGACTTGGGGGGTGGGCGATGGGGGGAGAAGTGATGCTGTACTACAGGGGGGTCAAACTCGTTGTCACCGGGGGCCACATCAGCCTCGCGCTTGCTGTCAAAGGGCCAAGTGTAATTTTAGGACTGGATAAATGTAACTACTCCTTAACAGTTAAGCGAGAGTTCAGCACTGCCACTGGGTAGAAACAAGGTGCCGGCCGGATAAAACAAGGTGGAGGGCTGGATTCAGCCCTTGGGCCTTGTGTTTGCCACCTGTGCTGTACTGGCTCTTCTTCTCCCCTGGAAGTGAGAATGGGCCCCACTCCTCAACAATGCTGAAAGCATCAGAGTAATGATTAAATAATAAATATATTCATAGGAGTGCTGATTAAGAAGATGGGCTTTAGAAGTCTGACCTGGTTCTAACCCCAGCTTCACTTCATTCTTCCTTGGAGACTTTGGCCAAGTCAGTTAACTTCATGTTTCTTATCTATCAAATAGGGTACATAAGGGTTCAGGGGGCTAAATGGAAGAATGCGTGTGGGGTGTGGAGGGCAGTGCCTGGCACAGAAAACAAAGCAGTGGTTTTCTTTTATATATTTGCAACACTTCTTCACGACACAGCATATTTAAATCAGCGAAGCGTGCTTCTTTTGCAACCCTATGTGGGACTTCCCCTCCAATTTACCTCCTTACCTGAAGGTCCAACCTAAGTAAATATATGTCTATAAATGAATCACCTCATGATGACTTCCTTTTATCAATAGGTCACTCAGCCTTCACTCCTTTACATCCGGTTTGTTGCCCAGGCCTTTGTCCACCCGTTCTTCAAGTGTTCTCTCTAATAATCTGGGGGTCTGTCTTACTTTGATGTTACCCTAGCTCAATTTATTATTTTGTACTTAAAATATTTCTTATTGTATACTTTAAATGTTTCTAATTTTTGTCTCTCATTTGCCAATGAAACAAGAGACGATAAATTCTCATTCACCGTGTTTCTCATGTCTACCACGGCTTCTAGTGCTGTAGCTGCCACTGCTCCTTTTCCTGTTGTCTGTGTGTGTGTGTGTGCACGCGTGCGCTGTATAGGGAAGAGAAGAGAGAACTGCTATTCGCCCCCTCCTTCTCCCTGCTATTCATGTGCCCATTGACTCTGCGAGCATTTCTGCGAGGACCACCTAAGCAATAACATAGTGGGGTAGTACAATATAACACAGGTATATATGAGGGTGGACGCCCCCAAAATGGAATTATCATCTGGAGAGTGGGCCCCTTGTACTACAGGCTTTCCCTGCTAGGTGAGAGTTCTAGGAACCCATCTGTATCAGCTGGCATTTGTGGCGAAAGGCAGCGTTTGGCTTCAGTGAATTCTTTTGAAGACTCTTTCAACATATTTGCCCATTTGATGATGGGGGCATGTACGAACGAACATACCTGCCCACACCTCCACGAATGTTCAGCAGTTTTTGACCAAAAAAATACAGCCTGACTCTCGTTCCCCATCCTCCCTATTCACCCAGTCCTGCCCCGAGCAACTTTTTTTTGTTTCCTCGGATGAAAAATGTCCTCAAAGGGATGTGATTTACTGATGTGAAAGACATGAAACGAAAAATAGCAGGAGCACTAAAAGGCATCAGTATCGACAAGTTCAAAACCTGTTCTGAGCAGTGGAAAAAAGTCTTGATGGGTGTATTGCATCAGATGGAGAGTGCTTTGAAGGTAACTGAGGTTTAAACATGTGAGAATAAATACACAATTTTGTATAAGTAAATTCCGGTTTGGGGGTGGTCTCCCCTCGTATATACAAGCAGAGTGACAGAAGTGGGTATGTCCTGGAGTCCAGCTTTGAAAATGTGATAAGGATTCGAGTATTCACAGAGCTCAGTAGCACTAACCATGACAGGCTAAATATTGCTCCATATTTAAAGACAGAGTCCAAGAAAATAATAATGACTAAATTTGACGCATGATGTAATTTGTGACACCACACCTTTACTTAAATGGCTATCAGTTGACATTCTCCATAGATTCCATACTGTCTACAGCCATTTGTGACACAAAAGATGTCTGTTCCATAGGAGTGCTTCTAATTAAGGGAACTGCTTTCTCTGGCTCGGTGCTGGCAAAACAGTTTCTGAGAAAACTTAGCAGATTCTGTTCATGTACTTATCAATGGGTGGAAAGGCATTGAAAACTCTTCAGACTAAGACATAAGGGAGAGTACTCTTGTTGGTGAAAAGTAGCATATGTTATAATGCCACAGAATTTGTTTTTTTTCCAGTCAACCCATTGTTACCCGTCTGCCTCTGAACTGTTTTGCATGCAGATGAAACCTGTTTGGGCGATACTTGTCAGCTGTTTTCCTGACAAGCGGTACAGAAATAGGCACCCTAGGATAGTGGCTCAACTATGGCTCAACAGTGAATCACCTGGAAGCTTTAAAAATTCCATCCTAGGACATCTCCTTCAGACCAGCGAATTCAGAGTCTCTGGGTCAGGGGCCCAGAGATCAGCAGTTTTCCAGATAATTCCAACATACAGGGGAGATTGAGAATCACTGCCCTAGAACTTAAGCAGTTTAAAAGCCTCCTCATCACATGTGTTGATGCTGCAGGGTTCCATAAAATAAGAGCTCTGGCGAGTAGAAAATGCCGTCAGCCTAGAACCTTCAGTGAATGTTACATGAACCTGTCGCAGAAAGAATGCAAACTTGTTCTAGTATATTTTTGGACCTTCCGTGGAAAATAATTTCTGAATCAGCTTAATGGAGGCTGGACTTTAGGACAGTAACTCCAGTTGCTATATACAAGGTCTGTCTGGAAAAAGTCCAACTCTTGTTAATACAACGAGAAGGGTTTGCGCGAGCATTCGAAATGACTAAGTGATTAGATCAGTGAATCTGCATCAAATTTGGCATTAAGCTTGAACATTCCTCCGTGGAAACTATTCGGATGATTCAGGAGACTTTCAGGGACAATGCAATGAGTGCAGCGCAAATAAAAGTGTGGCACAAATGCTTCAAAGATGGTTGAGAATCTGTTGAAAGTGATCTACCTTCTGGGAGGCCTGCAACAAGCAGATCACCGGAGAGTGTTGAATGTGTATGGGCTGCAATCAACAAAGATAAAGGATCTAGGTGATTCAGCCCCCCGACAGCCAAGACTTGGTACCCTGCAACGTCTGGCTTTTCCCAAAACTAGAATCTCCTTTGAACTGGAAGAGATTTCAGAATGTCAGTGAGATTCAGAAAAATAGGACAGGGCAGCTGATGGCAATTTGGGACAACTGTGTGAGGTCCCAAGGTGCTTACTTTGAAGGTGACTGAGGAATCATTGTCCTATGTACAGTGTTTCTTGTATTTTGTATCTTCTTCAATAAATGTCTCTGTTTTTCATATTACATGGCTGAATATGATCTGGACAGACTATCTATGTATATATACACACACACACAATAAATTGGGGCAAGCTTTGTTTCTAGGTATACCTAACCATCATTTCACTACCCTGCTATAAACTCAGTGACTCAACTTCTGGAACAGGTCTTCATTCAGAATATTTTAGAAGGTATCCAGTGAGAAAGCTGATATATCATACAATTGACATGTAAAGTTTCAATTCTTTATTATATTTAAAGATAGGTTATTAATTTTGCTTGTGCCTGGAACTTTCATTATAAGACAAATAGCAGGGAGGACACGAAGACAAATGTGACCTGCCTTGATTTCTGCATACATTTACTATCTTACTTTTGTGTTGAATAACATACAAGTTTGGGAGTATGTCACTGCTGATCACCATGGCACCGGCTCTCCCAGTGGCTATGGGCACTTTTGGTCCCACCTCCAAAACAAGCATTGTTTGCAAAAGAGAGTCTATGGCCTATCCATGTCTGATTCCAGGAAAAATACTTTTAAATAACATTTTATTTTCACATCCTAAAGGAAATATATAAATTTACATTATGAAAAGAGAAAGCTGGAACATTCAATATTAAAACTTATATCCCACTGCTCCCCCTCCCTGGCTCAACATGTTGATTGGCCTATAATGTCACCCCCTACCCATGCCATTGGTAAAAATGACTTGTGCAAAAACTGTGTAACTGTCCAGACTTGCTCAAGTATTAAGACTTCCATAAAGCCTTTCCCTTTGTAAGAGGAAGTAAATCGGAGATAGCAGAACAATCAGGAAGCCATTGCCAGGGCCCGTGAAAGATAATGAAGCCCATTGTAGGTAGCAGGCATGTGGTGGGAAGGAAGTCCTTCGGAGGCCTTGCAGAGGTTGCTGTAGTTGAGAGGAAAAGGGGGAGGAGGGGTGAGAGAGATTCACGACTGCCTCCACCCTTGACAAAAAGCAATGTACATAACAAACAATAATATGTAAACTAGCTCTTTTGCCGTTGTTCTTGTTCAGGTGTCTTAACTCACTGACAAAGTTCTCCCCGGGTTGTATGATCCTCTGTCCTGCATTTTCTGAGTTACTGTGTTAAGCCTTGCCAACAAGCTCCTCATCCCAGCCCTACATTTGAACTTGACCCTGGGATTCCTACCAGCCCCTAATCAACTACGTTTCCTCATGCTCTGATGCCTGCGAGTCTGGCATCAATTCCGCTGGTTTTCCTCGTTTGAAGGTGCTGAGATACTTGTCTAAAAAGCGAGCATTAAGAGTGTAGTATGCTTTCAGTGGCGTATTTGTAAGCCCCTGTAAGGGCAGGGATGCGCTATGCTTGAGTAATTTTCTTTCCATTCTGAATGCCTCCCTAAAAGGCATATAGTTTGTAAGTTTTTGTTAAGGTAAAAAAGGGAACATTCGGGCACCTTTACTGTCCTGTTGATGTGCAGGGCTATTTTTAATTTTTGTTCTTCGCTCTTTTTCTGTGCTTGTGATTTTAAAGGTGCCAGACTGCCCTCGAGCCCAGTGTCCCTGATTTCTCCCAAGAATAGGAAAAATACAGGAGGCAGAAGAGCTGGTCATGTCTGGGTCCAGCATATTAGTCTGACCCACTCTGGGAGAATATTCTCCAAAATATAAAGGAAGATTACTCCTTATGAACATAGTGTATCTGCTTTCATGGCTGAGAAGACAAAATCTTGTGCCAGCACCAAATCACTGCAGTGTTTTTGGATTCAGTAAGCCTTAGAAAAATGAGTTTTGCTCGGTTGTTTGTTTGTTTTCTCTCCCATTCCCACCTGTCAAAATTCCACCCTTTAAGGTTGGGCTCAAATTCGTCTTTCTCCCCAGAGACTTTCTGGAGCCTTCTCAGATGTGATTTTCCTTCCACATTTCCATTGCATTTTGTCATGTGACACTTTCTCATGTGATTGTGGTCTCAAAATGACTGTACAAGGTACTGATTTGTCTAATCATTTGTGTATGTCACTTAGAAGCCAAATACAGTGCTGGACAAGGAGTAGATACCTGGGAATGTCTCAAATGGAATGTGAATTCCAAGGCTTATCTTTTCATCTTGACCTTTAGGGCTCTACTCTGATCTTTCTGTCTAATCAGTGACTGAAATCTGCCCCAGGTTCTCAAACTCTCCTTCTGCCATGTAGGCTCAGACCCTCGGATTCCAGATCCGACTTTGGGCAGCTGTCGCCTGGATCATAATTGCTACCTCTGTGTGCCTCATAGACCAGCATGACCGACAAATGGTACCATTGGTCAAAACTATTTTTTCCCCAAAGTGTGGCACACAGGTCACTGGTAGTCCCTGAAGGAATCCAGTGTGGCATCTAGAAAGGGAAAGAGTGTTAATTAAAAATAATTTTGTTGATCTAGACTTAACAAATTTAAAATTTGTTAAACTTGAAGTTTTAAAAGTATAATCTTGAATCCAGCTTACTCTTGATAATCATCACATTCTTAAAAATTTCACATGCACCACATAACCTCTGTTAAGTGGTGTTCATTCAATGTACAGTAACAGTGCCATTCAGCTCAGAGTATTTCCATGTAGTTTATATGGTCTTTTCTGTTGTTCTTAAACCTACATTTTTTCATTATTACTATTTTATCACATTATTTATTCATATCAACCCAGAGATCAGTGATTTGAATATGATGCATAGAAAGTGGAAAAAAACAGTAATAAAGATAAAAACATAAGTACTGCTTCATATTAATATTACCCATGTAAATTTTAATGAATGGGCCTATCGACAGAAAATTGATCTGTCTGTGCTGGGATGAGTGTGATGATCCTGCACAAGCAGTTGAAAAAGAAAAGTTTAAGTACTCAGCATGATGACGACTCCGGATTGCCCGTCATCCCCAGTATGTTTTCTGAAAGAAAGTGTTGTCAAAGAGTACCATGAAGCTCTCGGGATTTTCGCATCATGTTCAAACACAGCAGTGAACTTTCTAGTAAACCAGTTAAGTGGGTTTTTTTTCCTGAACAATCACAAAAATAGTGTCATATGAAATAACCTGCTTTGGTTACTAAAAATAATGAACGTCCAAAATGTTAAACACATCTCTCTAAGGTTATACATCTTATAATAAAAACAGGTACAAGTTAACTCTTGGATAAAAGTTTGCAAATTGAGCCACACTATTTTGATCAAATGTCAGGAACATATTTACTTTACAACATATCAGTTATAGTAGAAATGACTCTTTTTCTAACACCTGATATTTCTTATTCCTTAGGGCGGTGAGGATGGGTTGTACTGTAAAGACACTCAAATCCTGCAGCAGAATCTTTTTCAGGGCCAAATACAACTACAGAGGATTAGAAATATATTTGCCTCTTTTCTCTCAAGTTGAAACGTTTAGCCCTCCTATTTTTAGGTGTGAAATGGTTGTCAATCCAACGTGACAGAGGGCTGATAGCAGTCTTCTGTGAGAAATCTCTCCATAATTTCAGGTCTATGTTCAATCCTGATGCCCAGGACCAGGCAGAAGCAAGATTGCATAGTGGTTAAGCCTAGAGATGCTGAAACAAGACTGCTTGAGTTTGAAGTTAGTTAACCATTTTTGTGACTCAATTTCCTCATCTGTAAAATAGGAATAATAACAGTACCTATCACATAAGTTGCGAATATGAAATGAGTTAATATATAAAAAGCACCTAGAAAATGCCTGGCACATATGGAGCACTAGGTTCGCTCTAGGTTATCTGTAAAAGCCTACAGATTCTTGCCCAGTGACCTGTAGTTGCATAGTAGAAATGACGGGTAAGAAGGGAAACTGGACGTGGACCTGACCTCTGACTTAACCTCACTGTGGCAGAGCCACACGTAGATACAGATCGCACCCAGCACAATGCCACTCACTGACATAAGTTTTCCTTAAATTCTGTTTTACGTTCATTTAAAACTTCATGTGAATTTTTTAAAGCAAAACCTGATGCCCGTATGTGGGCCAGATGCCCCACGAATCAATGTGAGAATACCGAAAGTCTGCAGAACCCAGGGCCTTGAGGGACTCAAACCCCGCAGTACGTAAACTGTTGCAAAGATGTTCAAACTAAGAACAGACGTGGAGGCAACACCACCTGAACTTCAATAATTTAAAGATTACCAAGTATGAGAGAGGAGAGCTGTTTCACGAATCCCCAGAAGACAGAATTAGAACTATTGGGTAGCACTTAGAGTGAGAAAGCATTCCAGCTCAGCGTGAGAAAGAACTTCCTAGCAGTCAGAGCTGTCTGGAAGTAAAAGGGACAACCTTTTGACCTGCCTGTCACAGAGAGCTGGATGCAAAGGTTTCACAACCAGGACTTTTGTCAAAGGAGTTCGAGTTTGAGGTTGGACCCTGTTCCCTCGCCGTGTAACTGGACACATAGACTCTCCAAAAAGGAGAAAGGCTTTCCTAGACAAGGCCCTCTACTCCTACCATGCTGAGCCATCTTCCTTAGATGTCCACATGAGAGCAGAGTCAGGCCCTGGCTGCGATGTCAGGAGCCTTGAGTTCTGCTCTGTCACTTTCTGTGGGATCTTGGGCTGTGACAGCCCACTCCTCAACCAAGTCATGTAAAATTCCCATCGTGCTGGCCGTCCAGGGGATAATGGTGACTTTTCCGGTGGTCTTGCTCGGGGTGGTGAGGGAGACAGCGGTGGTCCTATTAGCTGCTGCTGCTGACATTGCAAGTCTGCTGTGTGTCCCGTTTTGTCTTCTACAGCAGGACCGAAAGTGTTCCTTGATGTGCTCTTAACAGTCAATCCCTTTTTCCTTTCAGGCCGCTGTGCTCGCTGTGGGGAAAATGTGGTTGGGGAAGGCACAGGATGCACTGCCATGGACCAGGTCTTCCACGTGGATTGTTTCACGTGCATCATCTGCAGCAACAAGCTCCGAGGGCAGCCCTTCTATGCTGTGGAGAAGAAGGCCTACTGTGAGCCCTGCTACATTGTAAGTTCAGATTTGGTCTTCAGATACTTGGCAAAGATATCTTCCTTGGCAAAGGGCCAATCAGTCCACATAGCACGTAACCATCAGCTCTTTACTCTAGACTTCAAAATATGTGTGCGTGTCAATTGGCATAGCTTAATTGTTCCCATGTGTTCCTATGAAGTCAGGAAGGTATGTTGGGATGGGGCTGCCAAGGTGAGTTAGTAGTCTGCGGAGAAGACCATCGCCCTGTGGACTTCAAGCATGTGTGTATAAGCTAACATGTTACCCCTGAAGCATCAGAGAGCTTCCCAAGTGGCAATGTCACACCTCTTCGTATCAAGTCTCAGCCTGCATTTGAAGTCGTCAGTATTTGTTGAGGAATGTTGCAGGACCTCTGGACTTCTAATGCACTTTCAAACTCCTGGGCCCTTCCAATTACCTACCTCTTTTCTATCCAGAAGGTTTCTTACTTATCATGCCAAGAAGGTTTTCAATGATGCAAATGGAGAAACCCTGTATTATAAACACCTTAAGGGGAATGCTGACTGAGCTAATAATTGTTCTCTTCTTAAGAACACAACAACTATACTTTAATAATGTCACTGGGTACCCAAAAAACACTCATAGTCACATTATCTTAGCTTTTTGCCAAGCTATTCAAGTCTATACATTAAGTTATTGTATGACAGAGCAATTTAATGGATGAACAGAAATGTTTTTTAATATAAATTTCTTTATCCTTCCGCGTGATACCAATGTGTCTGTTTAACACTTGTTAGTGGAGAAAGTAGTACTCTTTTGCAAACCCACCCAAGAGCTGTGGTTTGGCCCTCAGTGCCCAGGTATTTCAACATGAAAGAAGCTTTCATTCTAAGACATTGGGAGTTATACAGCTTTGTAGATCCCCAAGTTTCAAGTTTATTGCAGAAGTTTCTGGCTTCATTGGCATTTTCTGATAACCTGACAGCTCTAACTCATTGCAGCCCTGGAGACGCTAGCACAGATCTGAGAGTTCTTCAAGATTAAGATCTTGCAGGATTTAATGCTTTGCATTTCTTAAGTTCAATTTTATTTCCTTTTTCTCCCCAAAGGCAACTTAAACACATCTATAGCATCATCATAGCACTGCACAATGTCACAGCTGGAAAAAACTATTAAGATCATGTGTCTAAACTCTTTGCCTTAAGAGGTGAGAACACAGAGACAGAGAGGAAGAAAGTGACTTCTTATCTTCTAGCCGTGCTGTCTAAGCCAGGGCTCTCTTCACTTGTTGGCACTTGTAGTCCTGTGTTGCTTGCAGACATCACATAGTTTTAGGTGGTCCAGAAAATAAACACAGATTTGGAAGGAGCAATTGCATATCGAGGGAAATCTAGTGAACAAAAGCTTACCTCTAGCAAATAAGACTATTTCAAATGTCACCCTTTGAAGTCTTTGTTGGAAAGAGAGAATCACAAAGTCCCAGCCTTTGTCAACAGACTGTGCAGACTGTCATTCACAATGACATTCACATCAGACAGACCACCTATGAAATCATCACAGTGTGGCAGTGAGCTCTGTGGCAGTGAGGTCAGCGGAGGCTGTAGAAACACTGTGTATGATTGTGTGTCCTTTAACTGGCCACAGACTGCTGTGGTTTGTAGCTCTTGTGTCTATTTCCCATCCCTTTTTGGACTGCCTGTTGGTTCTTGCTACTTTAATGAAGCTCCTGTGGCAGCCTCCTTCAGTTTTTCTCTTGTCCTTTATGAACAAGGAATCATGAACAATATGGGGAAACAACATAATGTGATGTGAAGAGGACAGGCCTGCATTTGGTTCTGTCACTTAATGCCAGTCTCTATGGGAGACTTAACTTGATATTTCTAAGCCTCGGTGCTTGCAGGATTTTCTGCAAAGGTCTGTGAATGTGAAATGAGGCAATCCTGCTCTGGCCAGTGTGGCTCAGTTGGTTGGAACCTCATCCTGTGAACCGAAAGGTCGCTGGTTCGATTCCTGGTCAGGGCATGTGCCTAGGTTGCATGTTTGGTCCCTGGTGGGGGCATGTGCAACAGACAACTGCTCCATGTTTCTCTCTCACATCAATGTTTCTCTCCCTCCCTTTCCCTTTCTCTAAAATCAATGAGCATGTCCTCAGGTGAGGATGGATGGGTAGATAGATAGCTAAATTTAAAAAAATAAAGAAAAGAAATGAGGATATCCTTATAAAGCACACTTTTCTAACTCAAGAAATAGTACTGATATGAATGCTGTCCTGAGATTAATTTTGACAAGATTTCTGGACTATTTAGTATTTCTGAATATAAGGACCTTACATGTGCAGTGAGAGTCATTGGACTTTAGGAGATTGTTTTAATCTGTCAAACGTAACACTCTCCCATTTTAAATGCTTTGCTTGATCTCCTGAGTGTGTAACAAGACCAAAGAGGGTCTAATCTTGCTAAATTGTGGGTTTCTGCGGTGTGCAGGCTCAGGTTTCTATCTCCATTCCAGGCATAGGAGCTCGTGATTCTTCAGGCTGCAGCTGTTTGCTTCGGTTGTCTGATAACTATGCTATGATTATGACAAGGAGCACCATCTGAGAGATGGTCACATCCCTTGGAAGACCTGGGTGAATTCCAATAATGGAAATTCTTACCATCCTTTCGAATGCTCTCCCTCTTAAGAACCTTTAATCATGATTTTTCTTTAATGAGTTCTAGCCATGGTGACTCTAAAATGTAATTTAATTCTTATCAGAATTCATTTAAGCTTTACTCAAAGACCCTTGTTCAGTATTGATTTTAGAGTTGGGCCCAGCCCTTAAGCCCCCAGATGGATGTGTTAGCATTTTAATTTCTTCTGAACTTTTCTAAGTCCAATAAGCTGCCACATTAGGAATGTAGAGTTTTATTTTGTGGGGACTGGGGAAGCTGTGTGTGTCCCTCTTGGAACCAAAGCCCCTAGAACAGGCACCTGCAATGTCATCCAAATTGCCTCTTGTTCCATTGGTGGAAACTGATGTCTGAACGGCATCCTATACAAAACAGAGAAAACCCAAGCCCTAGACTTCAGTCAGTGAATTTTTATTTTAATTTAAAATCAGTATATTGAAGATAGTGGTTTATTTACTTATTTCTCTGTACAAACCACCCATGTTTAATGATCTGAGGCCAAGAAGCAAACCAAACCAATATAAATTTAGTTTATTCTTGCCTAAATTGACCAACTTTAAGTTATAGTTAAGTTAAACATGAACATAATTTTGAGGGAAACTGTACCAATAATGTCTTCATATTTGTTTCAATGATTAGTCATATTTTTATAGTCTCTTAAATCCTTAATCATTACACACACATAGCTATAATTAAACAAATTTGATGCTGTACAGCATTGTAATTCTCTTTAA